>CAUYSK010015698.1:0-33098 GCA_963575035.1 Avahi laniger | reverse complement strand
CCAGCTACTTGGGAGGCTGAGGCAGTAGGATCGCTTGAGCCCAGGAGTTTGAGGTTGCTGTGAGCTAGGCTGACGCCACGGCACTCGCCCCAGGCAAGAAAGTGAGACTCTGTCTCAAAAAAAAAAAAAAAAAAAAATGATCAAGAAATCTGGTTTCAGCTCCAACATGTAAGGAACTTAAAGTCACCATTCCCATGAGTGTAACAAGCAAAGTCTGGACAGACTGAAAATCAACAAATTCTCTTGAACCCTTCATAGAATAACTAAGGTCACAGGACAAATAAACACACCAAATTTGCAAAAACAGATGCATCCAGACAGATACATCAACTGAGAATTGTTTATTTGGAGGAAAAACTGCTAGAGCCTTAAGCTGGTAGAAACATTTAAATGGTAATTTTGATGAATTGCTGGAAGCTGAGTGTGGACTAGTGTCAGAGTGAGAAACACTTGATCACAGCCTTTAAAAATGTGTAAGAGAATGAAAGATAATAAAAAACACCAAGATAACATATTATAAATACATATCTAATAAAAGATTTTATCCAAAATATAAGAAAATACATTAAAAACCCAATAATAAGCAAACAACTTAATTTATAAAAAAGGATAACAGACATGTACAAATATCTGACTAAAGAAGACATATACACAGCAAATAAGCATATCAGAGTTGTACGAAATCGTTTGTTATTAGGGTAGTGCAAATTAAAACAGCAATGAGACCACTCCGCATTTTATACACTGGGTAAACTCTTACAGTACCCTCCAAACCCCCAAACTGGCAATACCAATTGCCAGTTAAAATGTGGAAAAATAGGAACTCTTACCCATTGTGGGTAGAATGCAACATGATACAGCCCTTTGGAAATGATTTGGTAGTGTCTACAAAGCTATCTGTAGTTCTAACATATTCAGAAATTAAATGCCTAGGTATTTACCCAATTGATTTGAAAACTTATGGCTATAGTAAATGCTGTACACTGATTGATTTCATCAATATAAATTGCCAAAAGCTTTTTGAAAATTAATTTTGGAATTCATACGTGGGCCTTTAAATATCTTTTATCAGTCAGGAACTAGTCAATAAAATAGAAACTATATTAGCTGTTTAAAGTAATAGATTTGAAATAAGAAATTGTTTACAGAGGCAAAAAATCCTAAAAAGCAAAAGCAAAAGAACAATAAGAACCGCCAAATATCTTAAGTGCAGGAAGCGTTATTACCCTAAGGATAGAAAAATGAAGAGGTGGGTTTCCAGAAATTGGGAGATTGAATAAAAGGTTCTTTGCAGTTATTATTGAGATATTTGAGGAATGGGTCACCCAAATATTCTAGTACCTAAGGATCTCAGAGGAGCAGCTCTAGATAGCTGCTGCTCAAATTTGAGGAAAGGATACTTCTAAAGAGGCTCAATCGAGCTGTTTCAGGGACTGCCAGATGAAGCCAGGGTGAAATGCTGGCAGTGAGGCGAACTTCCAGCACTAGGCTGATGCTGGCAAGGATAAAAAAGAGAAAGAGTGTCGTTCTCCTTTCCTTCCACCTTCCAGTTTTCCTCTAGTGACAAAGATGTATAGGTAACATGGTTTGTTGAGTTCCAACTTTCGCATCACAGAGTATAAAAGGCAGATTTGGAGCTGGTATTTAGACATATTCATAATAAAACTGGTATGTGTAAATTTTAGTGTTATTTATTTAATATGTAATATTAAATTACTGTGATATTTAACATTAATCTTATTACATAAAAATAATATCATGTGATCTAATACGGATATGTATGCATATGCACAAGTACTAAATTAGTCCTTAGAAAAATACCCTAAAATGTACTGGTGACTTTAGCTGAGTCGAAGAAAATTGGTTGACTGTAGTTTCCTTATATATGTTTTTCCTATGTTACAAAGTATCTAAGGAGAATTATGATGTTTCTAATCTGAAAATTAATGAAAATGAATGCCATCTCATTTTTCCATTTGTGTATTTGACTATATTTGAATTTCTGATTTAAAATCACAGAGTAAATAAGTGTTTTCTATAATTTTATTTTGATTTATTTCAATGAATTCATCATATTTTTGTAAAATTACCTGATTCCCATAAAACATCTGTCAAGGGTCCTGATACATGCATGATGATTTTTTGCATGCATAAGGAATATGTTAAGCCACTGACATGCTGCCATTTAAGAGTAGTTAATAAATAATTTTACTTATAAGTGCATATGAATAAATCACAATTCAACATTTGATGTGAAGAAATATCCTAATTTCAAATCTGGGTTCACATTTTAGCCTTATGGTCCCCAACCCATGGGCCACGGATCAGTACCGGCCGGTGGTCTGTTAGGAACCAGGCTGCAAAGCAGGAAGTTTGCAGCAAGTGAAGCTTTACCTGTATTTATAGCTGCTACTCATTGCTTACATCACCGCATCACCTGTCAAATCAGCGGCAGCATTAGATTCTCATAGGAGCCCCGAACCCCACTGTAAACCACTCATGCAAGGGATCTAGGTTGCGGCACTCCTTGTTAGAATCTAACGCTTGATGATCTGAGGTAACGCTGAGCTGGAGATGCTAGCGCTGGGGAGTGGCTGCCAACATAGGTTGTCATCGGCAAGAAGTTTAACTGCACAATAAATGTAATGCGCTTTAATCATCCCAAGACCACCCCTCTCCCCCCATCTCCACCACCTTCCCTTCTCGCTCTCTTCACCGCTCTCTGTTCGTGGAACAATTGTATTCCATGAAACCAGTCCCCAGTACCAAAAACTTTGAGGACCAATGTTTTAGCCCATATCTCAACTCTCTTATACACTTTTCTCCTTTCCTAAACTTACTAGGCCTGTGCTAAAACTAGAGTCCAGTTCATAATGACAAAGTCTGTAAGTCTGTGATTTTAAGTCTATCTGGACAACCAAGTTTAAAAATGGCCGTTATGAAAACATAAAAAGATTGGCGAGGATTGGGCATGCAAAGAATTGAATTGCAAACATATGTCTCTCTCTGTCTCTCTCCCTCTTTCTCTCTCTCTCTCTCTCACACACACACACACACACACACACACACACACACACGCGCACACACACAAAATGGGTGGAGAGAAAGTATGTGGGCAATAATATTAAAATAAGAATGGAAAAACTGAATCCAAGGCTAGACCATAATAATATCTATGGCATATAAGCTTTTTGCGTAGAGAAGGGCCATATGCTATTATTATTATCAATTTTAAATAATAATATTTCCCTGAATACTAACATGAAACGTGCTGGATTGGAGAGAGATTTCTTACGAAAACCTCACAGTAACTACAAAGTGTGCAACCCCTCTCTCCTTATCCCTGTTATTACTCCCAAGGTGACACAATGAGTGCCAGGTCCATTAACCCACGGGAGTTACAAGGTAAAAAGTAAGAAATAAAATGATTTCTCTCTACTTATAAAGGGGATGGAGGCAATCTTCCTCTCTCCTTCCTGAAAGGATTTCCTACTTACCCCAGTCCTTTGATTTGCTAATAAGTCTCTTCAGGAGCACCTTAGGGGCTTAACCTAGGTGCTATGTCTGGTACTGTAACCAATTTGCCCTCTCAGAGAGATAAGAGAAGTTTTATTATCCTTTAGGATCTGAGCAATTAACTGGAGAAATGACTACAGACCTAATTCTGGTGGTTATGTGAAAAGTCCCAGGAGGCTAAGACTGTCACAAGAGCACTGAGAAATCCAGGAGCCTTTAATTTTCCACAATTATGTTGTTTATATCTCATTTAATTCACAGCGATCCTGTCTCCCATATTCTCCTGCTTTTGACTTTTTGCAGAAATTGAGTCATTTGTACTCTTCAGATTCACACAGTCTGGATTTGTCTCTGTGCTTCATTAAATTATGTTTTTATTCTTCATATATGTGTCATACTTCCCATTAATAAACGTTAGCTCTGGGATATTGACTAGTTTTACATTCAAAGATTTTGCCAAAAATACATAGGATCGTGCTGTGTGCTTCACTTCAGGAAGCTCACACATTTACTATTTTTTTCTTATGATTTTAAGGTTGATCAGGTGCTCAGATGGTGACAATGAATGTTTTCAACCATGAATGATCATTGTCTGAGTCGATTATTTCATTAGAAGTTGCACTTACTTTCCTAATTCTATTATTTCTCCACAGTTATCAGCTGTATATATACATACATATACACACACATATGAATGTGTGTATGTGTGTGTGTGTGTATATATATATATATATACACAGACATGAGGGTATGTGTGTATGTGTATATATATATCACTCAAATGAACTCTTTTCTCAGGTCATTTAATTACTCAGAAATAATTCAGGGCAACATTTCTGATTTGCCCTGGTTGCTGCTGTGAACACCTGCACTAGCATCTGTGAGCACTGGCAGGTACCAGGCAGTACTGCGAAAGGCAGGGAAAAAACAAAGCAAAGTTCAAGCTACCTTTCTTCTCCTGATGTTTCCTTCCTCTGCTGCCAGCAAACCCTTTCCCATTCCACTTCCCCTAGCCTTCAAACATCCGTGAAAGATAAGTCTCTGTGTATTTCAATGTGGTTTTTTTGTTTTTGTTTTTGTTTTTGCTTTCAGCTCCCTTTGCTATTTCTTGCATTCATGATGTGTTCTCCTATAGATCTTCCAGAGCTGAACTTTTTGAAGGGTGCCAGAAACCTGGGCTGAGTCTTTTAGAAATAAATTCCAAATAATGTAAGAAAATATATTATTTCAATTATAGAGTGGATAACATTTGGTAAAGTCAAATCTGACCAGAGGACAGAATATCTGATAGATATTCTAACAAAGCAAACTGATTCAGCAGTCAAGATTGACTTATTTTTTATTTTTAACACTTGATTATGACAGATATGTATAAAAATGTAAATTTCTTTTGGATATTTGAAAATACAGGGTCGTAGAAGAGGTTAGAGGTTTTGATTTGTGAAGGAATTCATCAGAAGGGAAGATGATACTGTAAGAGTAGGAACACATAAACAGAGGAAAAAAATGAGTTAAGAACATAGTCTCTGGTTGCCCTTGCATCAAGGAGGAGAAAACGAAGCCAAAAGAGTATATTCATGAGATATCAAAATGTGAGGACATTTGAAAAACAAATGGCTGCTATGTTGCTATTGTGACTCAGGTTAAGAACCAATGATATTCTGAATTGTATTCAAGTTCAATAATATCCTTAATTACATTAACAGATTCAAAAATTAATTCATATGAAAACAACTAATAACACAATAAACTATTTTGATCAAATTGACAAAATACTATTGAATACTTAATCATGTAGGAATACTTATGTAAATATGTAGCACATTTTTAGTACAAAATTAATGTCTCAAGGCAATTCTATTTGACGATAATATAGTGTGATGTTTCAAAGCCTTAAAATATACTCAATTTGAAAGTATGAATAACCACATTTTCTAAGAACTATGCTTAGATTTTACTAATTAGTGAGAATTTTGACAGGTATTATGCTACCAAGTGTTTTGGGACACTCTTTGCTTTATGCTTCAGAAATTTTGTTTAGCATGATGAATTTAAATAGTATCCTTAACTTGCATACTTTTTAATTTCCTTTAAAGTACATCTAATAAACTAAAAGCAGTGGGTGTATTGCACAATCTAATTAGCTTTCAAGCTTCCTGTCAGTTTTGTTTTTCTACTAGTATGAGAAAACATGCTACATAAAGTTAATATGCCTCTCTTCAAGTTTTGTAAAGAACATTATAAAACTCTAGTGTTTAAACTCAATATTTTTAAAAGTACATCAACTCTTTTAAGTCATTAGGGGGACATTTAGTGCAGTAGAGCAGTAATTCACTGAATTTCAGGCACTGGTGACTTAATGTAGTTAGTACAATGTAATTTACACTTAGGGAGTAGTTTATACACCTGGAAGGATCTAAACCATTGCCTACTTAATTGGCATGATTTTTTAAAGAGAGATGGAGCACCCTAATATTTACATGAAAAGAAAACTGGGATTAAATTACCTCTTCAAGGTCAGGGAAAATATTAATTACTGAAGTAAGACTTGGAATTTTGTTCTCATTCTCAATGTTCTACTTAGGAAAAATTCTGGAAATAGCATTAGTGTGATGTGAACCTATGTGAGTATAATTCTGGACTGTGTTTAGGTGGTAATTCTTAAAAGACATAGGGCAATGTAATACACAACCCTAAAGTTATACAGAACATTTGTTGTCTATAAAAGGGTTGAATTATAAAGTCAGTTATACAAATATCACAGTCAGGTTACCCTTGAACACCTCTTTGAAAGGTACCACTACAGGGACCTATATAATTCCTCTTAAGAATCCTACATAATCAGTTAGTTTTATATATTAGAACATAGTTTTATTTCTTTGAATACCAGATAAAAACTAGGTTTAATTTTTAAATTAAGCTGAAATAAAGTGAAAACTGTATAGTGTTGAACACTAGGATTATATCGAGGGTGTTATGTTTCAACTTTGAGGATTAAGGGGAACTGTAATCAATTGAGTGTAAAGAAGTTTCAAATATCATATTTCATATGCATAAAATGTAACTGCTTATTTAAATGCATCTCTAGCTCTCTCGAAACATACGCACTTGCACACAAACACATACACACCTAAAATATACAGGTGAAAGCACATAACTAATTCCATGAATAATTAACTCCACTATGATCTTATATGACAATACATTGCAGGATGCAAATCTGCATATAGTATAGCTACTAAAAACAAGACTAACAAATACAAATCACACCAAACTTAACAAACAAAACTGTAAATTCTGCTTCCATTTAAGATGTAGAAAACCATGAAGATGCCAGTCTTTCCATGACAAAGAGAAAAGGACGGAAGTATCTTCCAAATAATATTTTCTTAGCCAGTCAAAGGATGGTGATCTCAAAGAAATCATTTGAAACCAATTGCAAGGTGTAGCAAGCCCCTCCAAGGAGACATGGGACAAATAAAATGTTTCACTTATGCCAGAGTGGTGTCAAAGTTTGCCATAAAAGCAAAAAAGAAAACAGCTACAGTTTCATACATTCTGCAAACTTGAGCATGGTGCAGTGACAGTGTGGAATATCTAGGAGTCACAGACACATCTGGAGTCCACACTTGCTCAGCAGCTCTTTCTCATACATCTTCACAAGGGACTAATAAATAATGCTAAGGACAAAGCAGGAAATTTGAGATAGCCGCTCCTTGGTTGTACTCCAAAGCAAAACTGTGTCTGCTCCTCAGGCTCATCTCCCATACAGTGGTAAAGCCAGAAGTCACTGTTAGAGAAACATAAAATACTCCTGGTTATGGGTCTCTGACAGAGGTACGCAGGTGCTGAGGAAAAACCCACCTGCTCCTGGACGAGGGGAAGAAAACACCCCTGTCCGCCTTTCAGCAAATAACAAGCAAGTAAAGTACTTGTCATGAATGAAGAGACAGAAAACACTATTTCCAAGCAAAGATCCACTTCAGAAGGATTCAAAGCAAAAGCTACCTGACCTAGTGAAAGAGAAAGCAAAATTAATCAGACCTAAGATCCTGCCCTGACATAAATTAGAAGTCGGTTATCACTAGAGGAAGGGCAGGGCATTCAGTTTCACAAAGCAGCTCTATAAACACAAAGCAATTTACTACCCCAGGTTTCTGAGGGTGTCCTGGAACACTGATAAGTTTCACCAACCATCAGGCACCCATAACCTTCCCGAAACTGAGCTACAGGGGGAAATACAGAAAATTCATCCGCACAATAAGCTTTACACCAAATAACAAGAAATAGCAGCATGTGGTTGAGGAAGGGGCAAATATAATACATGGGAACACAGAGAAAAATCTTTTGGCACTTCAGATTCCACATAAATTATAAGATGCCACCAGAAATTATCTAGATCTATCAGAAAGGCATTTTAACTTATAGAGTTATCAATAACATGCTAAAGGATCTAGTGAAAAAATTAGACATAGATATAAACATATGGAAAATTTCAGTGAGAAATTAAAAACTGTAACAAAAGGGTTAATTATGAATGCGAGATTATGTATTACATAAAGAATCACATAAAGAATATTCTATTGTGGATATCAAAGATAAAGAATTCCTAAAAGGTTTATAAATAAACAAAAATTCACAGGGAAAGTAAAAGAATAAATCAATAAAAATCGATAAGCCAATGATAATTATAGAAACTTAAAAACAAAGATATAAAGTGAACAAAGGAGAACAGTAAACCCTGGAACTGTTTAAATGTATTACACGTATTTGAAATGCTAAATAGAGAAGAAAAAGAAAAAAATGTAGAAGAATTATTTAAAGAAATGACCATAACTTTTTTTAAAAAAATTAATATAAGACAGCACAGTGCAAATAGAAAAGGCCCAAGAACCCCAAACAAAGAATGTATTTTAAAAAATTACGTCTGAGTCAAGCTGTTGAAATCAAATATAAAGAAAAAAAATCTTAAAAGCAGTTGAAAGGAATAAAATAAACTTTGCATATAGAAAGACAGATCTAAGAGCATACCAGACTTCTCATGTAAAATTTTGGAAGCTAGAACACAATGGAAGAACTTCTTTAACATTCCAAAAGTAAAAATTGTGAACACAGAATTATATATATTCAGCTAAAGTATCTTTCAGAAGTCATAGACAAATATGGACTTTCTTCAGAAAACGGAACCGGAAGATTCCATTGCTGGCAGATCTGCACTGAAAAATGACTTTAAGAAAGTCTTTTAGGCCAAAGAAAAACTGATGCTGGATAGAAATATGATTTGCACAAAGAAATAAAGAAAGCTAAAATTGGGAACAAAATAAGGGTAGGTAAAAAAGAACTATTTTATTTATTTATTATATTTTTAAAAGATAATACACTATTTAAAATATAATGACACTAATACATTGGGGGTTAAAACAAAAACCTTGATGTAATGTAGGGGTTATAATATACATGGAAGCAATATGTGTGATGAAATTGACACAAAGAGGGTGAAATGGTAGTATGATGTTTTACACTATACGTTAAGTGGTATGATATTAATTTTAGATAGACTGTAAAACATTACATAGATTTAATGTAAAACCTAAAGCAAACATTTGAAAAAATAAACAGATTTAAATACTAATCCCCTGGTGGAGATAAAGTGTAACAATTAAACCAAAAATTATGTAGGAGTAGAGAAAAGGAAAACAAGGAGGAAGGTAGTATATTTAATTTCAGTCATATTGATAAAGTAAATGATAACTGATTAAATGCCACTGTTAAGAGGCAAACAATGTCAAGTTAGACAATCAAAAAGAAAAAGAAAAAGAAGAAAACCTAGTCAAGAAAGCCTTTTTAAAGAATTTTTATAAATTCATGATCTTATTTAATTTTCTCAACCAGTGAAGGAGTTTTTTGTTTGTTTTGTTTTTAAGAGATGGGATCTTGCTCTGTTACCTGGGGTGGAGAGCTCTGGAACAATCACAGCTCACTGAAGCATCACATTTCTGGGTTCAAGGTGTCCTCCACCTCAGCCTCCACAGTAGCTGGGACTACAGGTTTGCACCAGCATGCCCAGCTAATTTTTAAAAGTTTATTTGATTTGGAGACAGGACTAGCAATGTTGCTGGCCTGGAACTCCCTGTCCCCAAGCAATCCTCTTACCTCAGCCTCCCAAGTAGCTTGGATTACAGGCACAAACCACCATGCCTGGCTGAAGAAGGTTTTGTTATCCCCATTTCTTACAGGAGAATCTCTGGTGCAGATTAAGTATATGTCCAAAATCACAGAGCTAATGGTGGCAAACGTAGATTAAGAAAGTCTTTTTAAATGTCAAGATACAGATAATGTAAAAGAATAACTATGGGAAAATACATATCATGCAAACACTAACGAAAACAAAGTTGAAATATCAATATATCAGACAAAATAGACTTCAAGACAAGGAATATTACCAAGAATAATGAGGAATATTATTTATTCATAAAATGGTCAATTTACCAAGTGTAAATAACAATCCCTCTCTCTTGGTTTAAGCTAATATACTGCATTGCTGTATATAGATTTCATTTCCAACTAATTTCACCCCCTATTCTAACTTGTCACTTATAACCTATGATATTTCCTGCTCTTTTCCACGCAAGCACACACACAGACACATAAAGCGACAATTTAAACAAAAGACACTTTTATTTAAAGTAGTGTTTCTCAACTTTTCTTTTTCCCTTTGTATAAATTGAAGGAGTACAAGTGCAATTTTGTTTCACACTGCACGGGTGGTGAAGTCTGGGCTTTTGGTGTATCCATCACCCAAATAATTACATTGAACCATAAAGTAATTTCTCTTCAAGCCCTCCCCGACCCTTCCAAGTCTCTAATGTCTATTGTTCCACACTCTCAGCCTCAACATCAAGGTAACATAGTGTGGATTAGTGACACTTCCTAGCTGAGAATTTTAGTAACAGAAATGAGTTAGAAATACTTTTCCCTAGGAGCCATTTCCTTTACTGTTAAGTTATTATGACACGTATAATCATAATGAATCGACTTGTTAAAATGCTTCTAAAAATTGAGAATAAATCCTTCTGTAATTTGGTGAGCTCATTGTCCAACAAAGTTTCTTGAATATAGTGGCTATTCAATAAATAGCTACTTAATAATAGCCATTTAAAAAAATGTATGCTCTAAAGATTAATGTTTTCAAACATTACTTTAGAGATTTAAAAATGCCAAGAGAGATATGATACATCAATATTACCTTAAGATTTTTGAGTGGTATAATTGAAATTATAATTTCAAAGTAATACTAATATAAAAAATATTAAACTAGATATTAGAAGCATAGTATTTTTCCTTCTAATTCTATATTTATTTTAATAAAAAATTTGTAGCTCATTCAAATTTACAACATATCTTTACATTTATTAACTTATAAGTTCACACAAATTTAGATATTTATTATATATTATTAATCTCGGTTTACATTCAAAGAAACTGAAATTTAATGTATACGTAATTTGTAAGATCAAACAATGAACCCCGGTATGACTCTGAACTTCTCTTTTTATTAAACCAATTAGGATATAAGGCAGTTTGTTATTTTTATATCTGCAATTTGAAAAAAAATTAGAACAAATTGTAAACTATAGAGATGTTAAAAGATTACAATTTCTAAAACTTTAAAAAGGATGTCTTTGTTAAGACAAGGAGACCATTTTAAAAACTGCCAATTATTTGTCTTGTGCCCATACATTTTTACAGTTGTACTTATAAAGAAACATGAAACTTTTTTCTGAAACATTGACATTAACAAGTATTATAGTAAATAGTATGATACAGAACATCAAAAGTGGACCAAAATATTTTCCCAACTGTAATGATTAATTTTAGATGTCAACCTGATAGGATTAAGGAATGCCTAGAGAACTAGTAAAGCATTAATTCTGGGTGTGTCGGTGAAGATATTTTTAGAGGAGACTGGCATGTGAATTGGGAGACTGAATGGGCAAGATCCATCCTGAATGTGGGTTGGCACCATTCGATAGACTGGGGGCCCCACTAGACAAAAAGGCGGAAAAAAGGATTTTCTTTCTCTCCTGGAGCAGAAACTCACTCTTCTGCTCTTCCCCTTGCACATCAGGAATTCAGGTTCTTCAGCCTTGGGACTTACACCAGCCGCCTCCCACACCCCCACAGTTCTCGGGCCTTTGGCTTTGATCTGAGAATGACACGTTGGCTTCCCTGGTTCTAAGGATTTTGAACTGAGCCATGCTTACAGTATCTGAGGGTGTCCAGCTTGCAAAAGGCTTGTTGTGGGACTTCTCAATCTCCATAATCATGGGAGCCAATTCCCCTAATATAATAAACATCCTTTCATATATCTAAATATTTATTATCCATATATCTATTTGTGTGTGTGTGTGTAGGTATGTGTATCCTATTGGTTCTCTCTGGAGAACTCTAACACACAAACCAAGATGTGTTTTATAAGTACTATAATAAACTAGCATATTTATGAACTTCTCCAAAGAATCCGTTGTCATTGTCTTGAGGAATAACTCCTTTTACATACCCGTCTATTAATGATAGTGTTCTAGTTACTAAATAAATTTAACAATAACAGTATTTGCCTCTTTCCCATTGAATTAGCCTCCTAATAGGCTGTTTATCTTTTTAAAATCCTCTATTTCCAGGATTTCTAATTAAACATTTCAGTCTATGAACACAGTTTTTAATTACCTTGTCCCTTCTACCTCCCCACACTTAGTGATCTAACGCCTTACCTAAAATGATCTCAGTTTCAATTATTTCTGTTTACAGAATCCAAAACCATTTATTTTATTCTGCTACACTTTCAAAATAAACTCTCCTAATTCATTGTAAAACCACCTAGAATATCATTCTTCACATCCTTCCTTCTATTTATCAACTACTTTGCAATTTTCAACTCATTACATTCTAATTTCTCCTTACTACATTATTGAAATTAATTTTCTCGGGGTAGTCATTTATTTCTTAATTATCTCTACATTGTCCATGTCTCAAAACATTGGGGGAAAAACAGACAATGGGCTGTCATTTATGAATATGGATCTAAATATTGGAGCTATTATAAAAGATGAATAATCTATTATAAAATATAACTATTCATTTAAAATGGCATTTTAAAATGAGAAACCATATGGCTAACTTTTAATTAAAATGTTTTCTATTGTTTATCAAGAGAGATAAAATAGGTGACAGTGATGATCCAATGATTATTGTTGAGAAGAATCAAGATCAAATGTGTGAAATTTTATTAAAAGTTTAAATATAACATGAATTTAAACAAATCCAAAGATACTTAGAGATGGTTTGAGTTGATCAAATTTTACCTTGGAGAAAGATTTGTCAACAGAGGAACTAAGATAGCATACAAGCAGTTGCTCCAAATGTGCAGATATATAGATTATACAGTTGATGTACATGGGAGAATTGTTCCAGAACCACTGTGTATATCAAACCTATGAATACTCAAGTCCTGCAGTCCACAGAACCTGCATATATGAAAACTCAGCCCTTCATACATGTGAGTTTCATATCCCAGGAATATTGCATTTACTCCCTGCATCTGGTTGAAAAAATCCACACACAGGAGGATCCCCACAGTTCAAATTCACGTTGTTCAAGTGTCAGGTGTACATCAAGTAGATTAAAAAATGAAATCCCCCAAGAGATCACAAGGTAAATAATGACAAATTTAGATGACAACCAGCTGGAAGAGTAGTCCCTAAGTGGAGTCATGTGCCCTTAAGGAATAAGAAAGACAATCCATTGGAGAAGTTGAAAAAAGTATTAGAATATCTATTTTTTTATGTAGAAGTTAAAAAAAAAACTCTAGTTTATTAAGTTACAAGTATTAGCAACACAAAATATTTAATAAATATATATATGTATCTATCTATAACTACATATATTGATAGCTGTATCTGTTTCTCTATTATCTATCTTTCTATAAACATAACTTTAGCTCTTTACTAAACATTGATTGGAGATTTATTTATTTATTTTCTTGGAGTTTTCACAGTTGTCTGAAAAATTGCAATTTACCTGTGTCTAACCACAGGGATGTACAGATTATGTTATTATATTATTTTTGTATTAATGTAAAAGAGTTATTTCAAGAAAAAATTACTGAGAACACTAAGAATGAGAACACACTAAGCAAAAAGCAAATAAAGACCTCAGCTTCTATACTTACATACATTCTCTTGTTCAGATCATGGCATGGGGAAAACAATGGTTATATATTTGACAATAAAGCAATTAAAAATTCAATATTAGAACTAAGACTATTTAAAAAACTTCCATTCTTTCTAATATTGATAATTTTCTTTATTAATATATATTGTGTGAAGTAATAGCATATATGGAAATCTCATTATTTTTATTTTGTTTATGGCTTTAAGATACATGAAATTTTGGCATAATAATACAGGCATATTATTTGCAAGTATTTAATATATATTTCTAATGCTGAAAATATAAAAAAATATAGAGTCATGTAAAGACTGGGGGACAGTTTTGTCAAAAGATTATTCTTGTTATTGACAAATATAAAGTTTATTGAGAAACACAAAGATATTAGATGAGGTCAATAAAAATTTAGTCTTATTCTTCATTATTCAAAGAAATAGCTCAAAACAATATGTAATATGATTACACATATCGCAGATTTAATTACCAAAATATATGTAAATATAGAATGGAAATTTTATGGCACAGGTAAGTATATTTAAATGACTGAATTCAATTTGAATTTCTGTTGTCTGAAATTTATAGCCTGTCATTTATAATGCACTCTCAGCTGAAGGATGGAAAATTTGCCAGTATCGTTTGTCTATATTAAGAGATTCAACATGAATCTCCTGAATTACGGAATAGTGAGTCTCACATATTAAGCAAACTGCTGTAATCTATAATTGAGAGTAGAGCCATGAAGTTAAAAGGAAGTGTTCATTAAAAGACAAGGAAATGGTTTTATTGAAAGAAAATAACTTTGAGTATTTTTAGCATGCTCATAGATTTGTTAGCAAAAATTAGAGCATAGCATGGCAATTCTTATCCAATATCCATTGCCGTTTCTTCCAATTCTTTTTGAAGCATTAATGTGCCCAGTTAAGTAATGATTTACCCAGGCTCCTTGCAGTTAAGTAAATAATAACTTACTCAGGCCACTTGCAGGGAAGCTTGGCTATTGTGTTTTAACCAATAAGATGCAATGCTGAGGTGGAATGCTGAAGAATAATTTTGGGAAAATATTTGTAAGGTAACTTAGGGCTGGGACAGGACTGATCATTCTAAACCCAAAGCAAACGGGAATAAAAAATAGTTTTTACTGATAATCATATTTTATAAAAGGTTATATTTCTGTCTATTACTGTTTTTACGTTCGTTTTTTTCTGTCTTTTCTTAGAATTGAAATCTATGCAGGGGGCATCAGTACATTCACAAGACAACAAAAATGAAGAAGAAAGGCAACATGCTAAGACTGATCAAGTAGAAAGACAGAAAGAAATCGGTTTATTAAAGAAATTTGTGACAGCAACAAATTCCAGCCTCCCGACACCCAGGTTGTAATTTGAGATAAAACAATAAACTTCTGTCTGTTTAGTCTGCTAAAAGTTTAGTTTCAATTACTTGTAGCTGCTTATATTCTAGCACGTAAGAAAAGATTGGTTTGTGTAAAGCAATACATGGGAAATATTTATATATTCAAGGAATCCAGCTCTACGATTTCTGTACATTCTTACACAAACTGCACTGATCACATCAAATTGTCCTAGTCTTGTCATTTAATATCTTATTTATCATTTAAGATATAAAATAAATTTTGGATTCAGTATAAATCAGTTCTTGATATTTTGTTGAAAGACAAAGAGTATTATATTCTTTTTTTTGGTTGTTTTTGGTTTATAACATTTTTTAATGCTTATCATATTACATTCTAGATTGTTGTTACTCATCTAGAAATTTTTAAAAAACAATATATTGCATTTGCATATAACTTTGTTATAGGCTCATAGTATTTAGTTATAAGAAAAAAATAAATGAATAAAGGAATGATACTTCCATAATCTTTATAACAGGAAGGGCATTAGGCTAAATTTTTCTTAACTGTGGATATGTTTAATTGAAAGACAAACTTAGAAAACCATCTAGAAAAATACGAACTCAAAAGGACAAAGAAAAAAAAGAAAGTTAAATACTCAGAGGCTCTTATATACTCTATAAATTTTTGTTCAGCAAACAATCACATAGAAATGGTATGATGTATACTCTTTTTTAATTTTTATTTTTAAATTTTCTTTATTTTTTAAATTTCAAAATATTAAGGGGGTATAAAAGTTTTCGATTACATGAATCACTTTTCTAATGCTAGAGTCCCAGGTATAGGTGTGTCCATCACCAATTAAGTAGATTTTTGCCCCTTTACTCTCCCCCTGGTTGATTTCCACTGAGTTTTACTTCCCTCTGTGCACATGTGTGCTCATCAGTTAGGTTCACTATAATAGTGAGTACATGTAGTGTCTGTTTTTCCATTCTTGAGATACTTCACTTAGGATAACGGTCTCCAGTTCCATCCAGATTGTTGCAAAAGGTATTAATTCATCTTTTTATGGCTGAATAAAACTCCATGGTATATATATACCACATTTTATTAATTCACTCATGCACTGATGGGCACTTGAGCTGATTTCACATCTTTGCAATTGTGAATATGCTGCTATAAACATTTCAGTGCAGGTGTATTTTTGATGAAAAGTCTTCTTTTCCTTTGGATAGATACCCAATAGTGGGATTGCTGGATCAAATGGCAGGTCTAATTTTGATTCTTTGAGTAATCTCCATACTGTTTTCCATAGAGGTTGTACTAATTTGCAGTCCCACCAACAGTGTATGAGCATTGCTTTCTCTCTGTATCCACACCAGCATCTACTGTTTTCAGACATTTTAATAAAAGCTATTCTAACTGGATTAAGGTGATAACTGATTGTGGTTTTAATTTGTATTTCCTTGATGATTAGTGACATTAAGCATTTATTCATATGTTTATTGGTCATTTGTCTTTCTTCTTTTCAGAAGCTTCTGTTCATATCTTTTGACCACTTTTTAAAAGGGCTATTTGGTTTTTTTCTTGCTGATTTTCTTGAGTTTTTTGTAAATTCTGCATATTAGCCCTATATCGGATGTGTAGCTTGCGAACATTTTGTCCCATTCTGCAGGCTATTTGCTTTGTTGATTGTTTCCCTAGCTGTGAAGAAGTTTTTTAGTTTAATCAAATCCAATTTATTAGTTTTTGTTGTTGCTATGATTGCCATTGGGATCTTACTCATAAATTCTTTGTCTAGGCCAATATTAGAACAGTTTTTTCTACATTTTCCTCTAGAATATTTATGGTTTCATGTCTTAGGTTTAAGTCCTTTATCCATCTTGAATTCATTTTTGTGAATGGTGAGAGATATTAATCCTGTTTCATTCTTCTGCAGGTCGCTATTCAATTCTCCCAGCACCATTTATTGAATAGGGCTTCTTTTCTCCAGTGTGTATTGTTGTTTGTTTTGTCAAAGATCAGTTGGTTGTAATTAGATTGTTTTTGCATCTGGGTTCTCTGTTCTTTTCCATTGGTCTATGTCTCTATTTTTGTACCAATACCAGACTGTTTTGGTAACTATAGCCTTGTAGTATAGTTTGAAGTTTGGTAATGTGATGCCTCCAAATTTGTTCTTTTTGCTTACAATTGCTTTGGTATGATGAATACTCTTTTAAAAGCTTTATAAATATGAATTTATCCAGTTTTTAAAATAACCTTTTGACATACTTATTAATATTAATTTCCACCGATTTTCAGAAGTCAGAATGAAGGAATGAGAAGCGAGAGATATAATTTTAGATGTGGCTGCTTTATCAGTTGCATGAGTTCAACTGCCAAAAATGTTAAATTAATATATTATTTGTACCAGCTTCATTGACTAAAATATGGACTCCATTGTGGACTTCTCTAGCGAAGTTCAGATATCAACCATTACCTATTCTGATGTAGACAAATGGATGAAATAACTTACATATAGGAATGTTGGAGGGGACTTATATAATTCTCTCATACACCCTTAGATGCATTCCCAAAGATGACCTAGATTATGCTATTGAGAAAATTGATGAGGAAAGCTCTAGCATCCTTGATTAAGTATTGAAATTTCTATGTCCTGAAGGCAGGAACAATGTAGGAGATACTATCATTGATATCTCCTCCTGATTTTATTGGAAATGATGTGCTATCGAATTTGAAGAAGTCAAATTGTAGCTTATAATTTCCAGAGATAAATTCAACCTCAGGTTTAAATAACAGAAATTTATGCCTGTGGTTAAATGATATTGGGGTTCCTATAACTAAAATAATTGGGTAAATAACTAAGGGACAATTTGATTTATATAGAATAACCTAGAGGTTTTTAAAGCAGAGATATAGCCTTGGACACCTAGAATATTAATGGTCCCTCTTCCAATTTGCAAACATGAATAAACTCACAGATCCAGCACCTCTTAAAAACAAGGGAAGTCACATGATCAGCAGAAAAAATTTCAACTATACCAAAAAAATGCAGATATTGTAACTCTTATTCCTAACTTTCCCTCAATGGAGCAATGGATTGTTACGTGGTAACAGGGTTCTAGGGAAAGAGATATGAACCAATCTTAGAACATTTTAAACACTGCTCTGATATAATGATTTTTCTTCAAAATACAGAGTGATGCTGGTTAGTGTAAAGCTTATGGGTTAGTTTAGTGCTAATGGGGATCAGGAAATAAATGTAATTTATTCAAAGAATGTCTTTTTTTCCACTATTGATGTATGTTTGACAAATAAAAATTCTATATATTCAATATGTACAATCGTTATTTTGATATATGTGTACTTTATGAGACAAATATTACAATCAAGCTAACACATTCATAACCTCACCTATTTACTTTTTTCATGTCTGTATGGTCAGAATACTGAGTTCTACTCCTTCATACAATTAATTATTATTAACTATACTTATCGTGCTATGCATTAGGTCTTGAGAACTAATTTGCCTTATAACTGAAAGTTTGTATCTTTTGATGAACGTATACACATTTCTGCATTCCAGCTTTTCGTTATCATTATTCTACTCTGTTACAATGAGGTCATCATTTTTAGATTCCACATATAAGATAAATCATGTTATACTTGTCTTTCTGTATCTGACTTATTTCATGTGGCACAAAGTTCTCCAAGTTCATACGTGTTGTTGCAAATGGTAGGATTTTCTCTCTTTTTTTAAGCTGAATAATGTCCCATTGTATATTATACCATATTTTCTTTATCTATTCATACATTGATGGATAATTATGTTGTTTCTATATTGTAAATAATGCTGCAGTGAATATGAGAGTGCACATACCTATTCAAGATAGAGATTTTACTTTTTTGAATATATACCAAGAAGTAACATTGCTAGATCATATAGTAATTCTATTTTAATTTTCTAAAGAAGCACCATATTGTTTTCCAGAATGGCTGTACATTTTCACCAACAATGTGCAAGTGGTCCCTTTTCTCCACATCCTCACCAACACTTGTTAAAATGAAGAAAGGCTTCATGCAATTACAAGCAGGCAGAAGAATATAGAGCAAATATAAAGCAAAAGAAAATAGTACGAACACACAACATCAAATTCTTGGTAGAATTACAGTACAGAATGTCTAAGTTATACAAAATAGATGCATGCTATGATAGGGAAAGGTGAATCATGAGGTCAAAACCAGGATAACCTTGCATGCTTTACTTATTCATGGTAAAAACCAGAAAATGGACACCTATCAAAAAGTTTTAATAGCTGGAAATATTCAAGTCTCCACCAGAGTAAAGAAACTTGATTAAACATGAGGGACATTTAATAGATACCTCAAAAAGTACTTACCTTGTGAGTAGTAATAAAATTCCAAAGCATATTCTGATTTGGTCCAAATATTTGAAAATAAACTTTGAAAATCAATCTGACCCATAAGTAAATTATTTGCTTTCCAAATTAAAGTCAATATTCTTTAAAGAAAGATAACAAAATCTAATATGATAAGCATAAATCTAATCATACAATTATTAATTTAATATAAATGGATGAAACATAGCAATTCAGAGATTATAAGACTTTACAAAAGAGTAAGATTCATGTATACATTAAATCAAATGAATGAGAAAGTTCTATCATTCAAAAACTAACCTTAAAATCTGGATTTGCTATATTAATATAAATTTAAGTAGAATTTAAAGGAATGTTATCATGGAAATAATGGGAAATTTCATAACAATAAATCAGTAAATTAAATAATGAAAATATCATAAAAATACTAAATGTGTATGCTTTTAGTAACAGAACTTAAAAATGACAGAAAGTACAACTGAAATAGAAATAGAAAAATCCAAAATGTATTCAGAAACTTTGACAATTTTCTCTTGGAAATTGATAGATAAATAAAATATTTAGCAAATAAAATTCTACAAAAGATGTCAACTTGACCTAATTAACATACACACAACACTCCACCCAAGAATAACAAAATAAACATTTCTTTTTCATTGTACAGATGACATTCACCATATTAGACCAGTACTTATTGATAAAAGAAGCCAATAAATATAAAATTATAGAAATCATTGGAGACTATTCTCTGAGTGAAAAGAATTATACTAAAAAATCAAAATTGTATCTGAAAAATTGCTAAATATTTATAAATTAACATACTCTTAAATAATCAATAAGGTGAATGTCAAAATATAAGTGATATTAGAAAGTATTTTGAACAGAATGATAAGGAAAACACAGCCTATCAATATCCTGGGGACATGCATAAAGGAATGTTTTAGGGATAATCATATTGTTAATTGTTATAATAAAAGGGGATATAATTATCTAAGATTCTTCCTTAAGAACTTAGAAAAATCAGAGAAAATTAAATATAAAATAAATCATAATAAATAATAAAGATAATAACCAAAATAGAGAAAAATCAGTAAAACAAATTATTGTCTAAAGATCAATTATTTGAGAAACATTTACCAAGGTTGCAAAATAAAAAAATAGAGAATAAGCAAATTACTGAAATTAAGAACAAAGATTATCATTATAGATCCAACAGATAATAAAAGGATGAAAAGGGAGCATTATACACAAATTTATGTCAATGATTTTAAAAACTTATATACAGTGGACAAATTTCTTGAAATACAGAAAGTATTCAAACTGATAGAAAAAGAATTAAAAATTTGAAAAGCCTTGTATCAATTAAAGAGATTGAAGTGTTATTATGTAAATAAAAGAATGATTGCATTAGATTAAAAAGCAAAATGAAATAGGAGCTGATTAGTAAAGGTTGACAAAGGTATGAGACTAACTAATAAAAAATGCTTACAATAATCTCTTTCATTTCTTTAATGAAAAGAACTATACATTGTATATATAAATACAATATTATGCTCCTTTGTGTTTTTACTCAAACATTGCCTTTTATTAAGATTCATCTCTGTGGCTATTCTATTGGATATTTCATGCAATCAATCCCTACAGTTTGAAACTTCCTATTTATCCTTTCTTGCTTATCTTTTCTCCTTTATTTATCTTTTTAAAAATTATTATTATTATCTGTCTTACTAGAATGTAAGCTTCATGAAGGCAGTTATTGGGATTGTTTTATTTACTGTTATATTATCCATGCTTAGAGAAGTGACTAGCACATAATACACTCAGTATTTTTTTTCAATGAACAGGTGATTCACAGCTAAAACAATTATAGTGAATGGCATAAAATTCAAATACAAATGTGGGGACTTTAAACTCAAAAGAAAAGAAAGCATATGTAAATTCTTAATAATAGAAAAGAAAAAAGAATATAGATCATTCAAGATATATAGTTTTATGAAATTCCTTTTCTCCATGAACCCACTGTATGATAATTTGTCATAATGAGCAGTGCTTCTTCAACAATTTTAAGCAAAGGGAAAGTAACTTTCAAATATATATTTCCAAGGAATCTGAATGGGATAAACTACTTAATTTCTGATGCATATTGATTATGGTCAGTCCTTACATATCAATCTCCGAAGTTCACATCATTCAAAGCTAATACGCAAAGAAGCTAATTTTCTGCAGATTAAGCAAATCCATGAGTGGATTTGGATACTTCATAATGTACATAAGTAGCACTGTCAAGAGCATGTCAAACACATACAGCAAAGATAAAGGGAGAATGCATATAAATTTGAATAAGAGAACAGCTGTCCCTTCTCATATTTTACCAACAATTTTTTTATGACCTTTATATCCAATGACACATACGGTGAACAATATTGTTAGGTTTATTGTTGTCCAACTGGGGCACATAATTCTGAGATTTGGCAACTGTGTATTAAAGTTTTCTACTCCAAAAGAATAAATTGCATCTAAAGTGCATGCTATGGTGTTTAAGCCAGTGCATACAAATTACTATCACATTAGCAAAATTGAGAAAAATAAAGTGTTAGAAATTCTAGGCTTCAGTATCAGCGGTACCACATACTAACTTTGTAAGGTTTACTAAATCTCTTTGAGCTCTTTTCCCTAATTGTATAGTTAGAAAAATATCATAGTTGGAAGGCAATATTTATAAACGGTAAGTAGGATAATGTATATGAAATACCTACTCTGTTGGTATCTCTGGCTTATTGTATCTATTTAGTGATGATTTCTTGTCTATTATGTACCCCAATTCCAGGCACAGAGTTGGAAGATAACACTGATGGTGTTATTCAAATAAACGGCATAATAAACATTTTCAGTGTGTTAAATTATTCATTAATGATTATACTCCTAATATATTACGATTAACACATTGACTGCCATAAGAGTTGTATTTAACTCACCCTGGTTTTGAGCCCGGGGCCTCATGAAGCAAAACCCTGCAGTTGGATCATGAAAATTTTGCTTGTTGTTGTTCTTGTTGTTACAATTAATATTGTCCACTTAATTCTAAAAACGTGGATTGCTTTGCATATAACTCATGTGAAACAATAAAAAATAACAGATTTTGCATGAAATTAGAAAGGATCATTTTGTTTTTGAAGTTTTTATTGCATTTTCATGTGAAAATACTGTGAACCCAAGGAAAAACTTTTTTCTAGTGTGGTAGTCAATGTGTTAAACATTGATTTAGGATAATATATCACACTTTAAAAAAACTGTTGAGGATTATTTTGCTAATAAGTTTGAGTCACCCATTCATTTTAGTCTAATGTTTTAGCTATATTTTAATGAAAATTATAATTACCTTGATAACATGCTATGGAGACACAAAATTATTCCAAACTGGCAGAGAGGTAACATTAAAAAAGCAATCACTTTAAATATCTCTTGTCCGTACTACTGCTATCTACTCATGAAAAAGAAAGAATGAGTTCTTTATATTTCTGACAGAGAAACTCTGCTCTTAACCAAAATAATCATTTTATATAATGTGTCAACTGTAAAGGCTCATGTAATTTTTTAGAAATTAGCAAAGCTGGCTAAGCCTGGCCCATAAGTTGAATCTTATCCTTACAAGACGACTCAATGGTTATTTGGAAGAGATCTCAGAACCAAATGTACCTGCTGCATTCAGATAACACAATGTTCACCAAAATTTCCAGCATCAGAGACATAGAATTTTGAATTAATAAATAGCCACTTGCAGGTTAAAATATAAGTATCTGATGAAGTACTGTAGTAAGTTAAAGTTTTGCTTAATATATGGATAAAAGGAAGCATTTATATGAGTGGGGAAATCTTTTTTTCCCATAATTTAACCCAAGAAAATAATGTGCAATTAGACTTCAACCTGTAGATATACTTCTAAATCATGAAGATATATTATATGTGGAGTAGTATTTATAATGAGAATCATAATTATCTCATATTTCTCCACATTACATAAATGATCTTATAGTTAATTATGTAATAGAGCACTTTTCTTCCTGGCAGGCATTTGCAAAAATGTGGCAAGTGTAGCATTTCAAAAGAGTGGAGAATAAGTCATAGAAAGATGATATAACAAATTTGACTTAGAAGAATACAATAAATAAAACACACATGCTATTATATTGTTTCGTATAACACTTTATTATTTATTCTTTCAAAAAACACACATTTTGGCTCTTATTTGAAAGGCAGATATCCTATGATGTCAGATAATATTAATATATGAACATGTTCTATTTAAAAATGGGAGGAAAAATCTTCACTAAATAAGTATTATTCTCCATAGGAGGATAATACACCTTACTTCACTTTAAGCAGTTTAAGCAGTTTCAAAATATATGTGAAATCAAATGTTATAACAAGGGGATTATTTAAACTATTTTAAGATTTAAAATGTTAATTTCCATGAATATCTATCATCATAGCATGAAACTCTGGTTATTTCTCAAATTACATGATTCTTGAGGATGTAGACTTTTTTTCAATAGATTTCAGTAATTAGATTTTATTAGATTTTCTTACTAGTTAACTAGTTAACATGAAAGTTTTTTTTTTTTTCTTTTTTTTTGCACTTTGGCAGCTTGCTTTAGTAGGACTACTCATCATAACAAAAGCATAAATGTCAGCTCTGCAGCTCCCTGCTACCGTTAGCTTCGAAAAGAATGTCAGGAGAGGTGACAAGGCATAAAGTGATTCTGAGTGATGACATTCCTGTTGATAATAGATTGGCTCCCATGTATGCTGCTGCAGCTTTGATCTCTGAAACCTCTCATTTCCTAAAAAAAAATTTGAGAATTCTACTAGGCTGTAAAATTTCATGCCAAACATTTTGGAATTATCTTTAGATGATTTAAATGTCAAGCACACTCTATTTGTTGCATCACTTTACGATATAAAACCAGAGATTAACTACCGTCTATGGAATCCGGGACCATCGCCGTCATTTATTTCTGATTATAACGTGTGGTGTGTAAAGAGTATTCATGAGCAGTATGGCATTTTGAGCCAAAATGCCATGCAAAGAGGAGTTAAACATTTTTTGAATATGCCACAGATTATTTATATATCAAAGTCCCAGCTTTCTTGTTCATGTTGAGAACACTCAGCACTATCCACTTGCAAATAAACTTCTCTTCATTGGTTTTAATCATAAAATTTAAAAGAAGGTAGATATTTTTACCCTATATGTCATTGTCACTTCTATCAACATATCCTTTATTAAATTTAATTAAATGAATACATTTAAATGAAAAAAATATTAACTAGCTCCTTCAAATTCTAATATTAAAGCAGATCTCTATATCAATGATGCTTGAAATATTTTTCCATGGACCTAGCAAATAAAAAATTACTTAAGATCCAAATAAAATATGTTTGATAGTTAGGTTTTATTAAATTTTATAGGTTTTGATAATTTTATATACTAATTAGGATTATAAAAATGCAAAATATATGAGACTGAGAAATGCAAAAATAAAAATATTGATAATAAATGGACTATAATACATCAAGAAACCATTATATCAACACTATATAAACGGAATAAATGAAATTCAAAATTTAAAATCATTTAGGAGTGCAATTGAGATACCTATAATAATGAACAAGATAGAATTTTTGTCATTGAAAAAATTATTGTTAATAATCAACAGATACTACTCTCTTATTCAGATAATCTCTTACCTTGGTGTGACACCCAAAAATGAAGTGAGACTCAGGAATTGTGACTGTATTGCACAAATTATTTCTCTTTTTTAAATTTTTTATTCTTATACTTAACTTTAGACAAATACTTATACAAAAATAATTTTGTCTTTTCTCCAAAGCAAAACTTTCGTTAGTCATTCATCTTACTCAAACCAATGTGATATACAAACTTCACCTCCCTTTGATCAAATCCAAAGTGTATAGTTGAGCATCACACCTCAGGGGAAATGAACATATTAAAAATAATTCAACAAGGAAGAACAAAAATAAAAAATTGGTTAATATACAAATAACAAAAGTCTTTCTAGTTACTACAGTTCTCTTAACTGTGCTGGCCATAGTTGACACTTATTAGGTATACTTCCACCACCTTGCACACAGCCAGCACCAAAACTGATCAGCTTTCTTTACCTGATGAGATGATCCAAACCTTCCTTTTGAAGAATCTGAGTCTTTAGTGATCCTTGATTTATGGAGTTTCCGTATAACCAGACTAAACTTGGTCATGGAAGTGCTAAGAGATATCCCAGAGAATATCACATTTTCTAAATATGTTCCTTCCTCTTCTAATTCTGTAGCAAAAAACTCATACTGTAAATCAATTTTATGGCTCAGTGGATCAAATTTCACTCATTCATAATGTCAGTTCAAGTGTCATAGTCATGAGTATATGTTGTATATGTTTGGATATAACTCCCTTTTTAGGGCTCAGTAGAAAAACAAGAATTGCTTTCGTAAAAGAGAGTACAATCATGTTGACCATGTTTTGGTCAACAACAGCTTGCATGTATGACAGTAGTTCCACAAGATTATAATACTGCATTTTTACTGTTCCTTTTCTGTGCTTAGATGCGTGTATGTTTAGATACACAAATATCATTGTGTTACAATTGCCTACAATATTCAGTATGGTAACATGCTGTACAAATTTGTAGCCTAGGAGCAACAGGCTATATCCTTTAGCCTGATGGGTAGCAGGCTATACCACCTAGGTTTGTGTAAGTACCCTCTGTGATGTTTGCACAACTACAAAATAGCCTCATGATACATTTGTCAGAATGTATTTCCATCATTAGGCAACACATGACTACTGTTGTCACTAGAGGAGGGCATTACTGTGCTGCAAAATCCTCACAATCTGTGCTGTTATTATTGCAGTGGGGCTAACCAGAGGATCTATAAAACATTCCTTATTTGTGATTGGCACTATGGGTACCATTGTATCTGCTGGTTTGTGAGGTCTATTTTGCTGGAGATTTTCACTTCAGCCTGCACCTGCTGCAAAGCCTAATTTTTCTCTGGGCTCTACTAAAAAATTTTCAGCTTAGTGAGTTAATTGATAATGGGTCAGAACAGAAAACTCAATGTGGTTTATGTTGCCTCTAAAACCTGAAGAGGCTCAAGATGAATTGTATCACTTTCTTAGTGATAGACAGTGCAAAATGTCATTCACTGTGGAGAGGATCTACCAACATGCTCAAAATTGTTGGACCTCTAGAAACTTTAGTATTCTGACAAGACCCCAAGTTTTCATTAGGTTTATCTCTAATCACTAGCATGAATATATTTTACCAGGGTATCTGATTACTAGTTATTATCTGCTTACCAGTTCTTGTCATTTGGGATTATCATTAATAGCATGCAATAGCATGCTACTTTGTAGAATATTCATATGATTAATTTTCCTTAAAATTATTTTACTATAGAGAGCACAAAAGCTGATGTAGTCCTGAGGTAAAACAGGGAACATGTACTTTTGTTCCTATCTGATGAAAATAAATTGCTTCTCCTTATCCCTGTTAGTTGTTTTGGAGAAAAATATGATTGCCGCCACTTTCTAGAGAGAGAGTTAATATTGTCAAAGGACAAAACGTAAAAGAACAGCTGTATTTAGAATTATCATCTACTTAAATTTTAAATAACATAATCCATGTGGCTTTTGCACAAGCCAAACATGTCAGCTAAATGGAGATTCGCTGAGAATCACCACCCCTGTATCTTTCACATCTTGTATATTCCTGCTAACTTATCCAATCCTTCTGGGAATGAAGTATTAATAGCAATTTAATATATGTTGTCTCTGATACTTAAGCACAGCTATCTGACCTCTGCCACTCCAGTTGCCATCATTTCTGTTGAAAAGAAGTACCCATTTCAGTGGTGGCAGATTCTATCATTATTCCCAATCCAAAGAGCTTTAGAAAAATGCTGGTACCTACATCACTAACATATTTTGTAATACCTTGAAGAAAGGAGGGTCCTCTGCTCTGTTTTTAAACACTTATGGGTGAAAGGCAAGTAAATTTTATATAATAAATCAAACACATCATTTGCTTCCCCAAATTTCTTTCTCTGCATTAGACTGAGTGAGTTCTGGCATCTTACATCACTTAATGTAGATATAACATTGTTAAATGCAGACTTCACTTATTCAAGCAAAGAGTTAGGGCTATTTCCAGCTGTCTGAGCTAATACATTAAACCCTTAAATATAATTAACTATGTATAGATAATTTCAGTCAAATTCAACCTTATCCTCCAGCCTAACACTCCTAAAATATACTCCTTCACATGCTCACAAGGTTGATGCTATTAACACTTGCAAGATATTGCAATTCATTTGGCATATAGGCAATCTCTTTCTGCATAAGATTTTATAATTCTTTCCCAGGAATCAGACTTACTTCATAGGCCTGGAGACCATAAGGATGAGTGATTTGTGTTTCAAAGATCTTCTATTCATCTTATCTACATTCATGTCCTCAAACTTAGCCTGCGGTACCCCATGAATGCCATAACCACAGTTTAAGAAATTTGGCAGGTTTATGTATTAAGCTTGATTTGCAATTCAGCAATTACCACAGTCAGATTGGGGCCTGGTACTCAGGTACATATTCCTTGAAACTACAGAAAGTAAAATATTGTTTTACTGTCTGCATAAAGTCCTCTGTATCTCTATCACTCTTTTAGCTGAGAATTCAAAACACTAGGCTTATCATTTAATTTTGTAAAGCTCTCTAATGTTTTTGGAAGTAGCCAGACCATTCTAAAATCTTTGTAGTCACAATTTCTGCTATACAGGTTGTATACAGCAGTTACTTGATTTTCCTATACCTTGCCTTCACCTACTACTTCTGCTGTGCAGCAACAGGAGATAACCATCTTCACGTATGGATTGTTTGTATCATATCACCCACAAGGAGTTTATTGCAGTGTTTATGCTCAGAGTTGAGGTACCTATTTCCAAGTCCCGTATTATGGTTCTGTTTTCTTGGACTACTCATAGCAGCAAGAACTAACTGTATAAGTCAGAGAAACAATGGAA
Organism: Avahi laniger; assembly: GCA_963575035.1. Taxonomy (NCBI): domain Eukaryota; kingdom Metazoa; phylum Chordata; class Mammalia; order Primates; family Indriidae; genus Avahi; species Avahi laniger. The sequence continues at coordinate 4,508 of CAUYSK010015698.1, read as the reverse complement.
TATCACTCACCAATAAAGTGGAATGAGCTACTGATTCAGGCAACAACATGAATTAATTTTAAATGAATTTTTAAGGTTGTAAAGTTTGCTTCTAACCAAAGAATATGGCAAAGGTGATGATATACCATTTCTGTGATTACATTCCATACTATGGCTCTCATTTTACTAGCAGATTTCCTCCCAAGTACATTGTCACACTGGGGAGGCTCATGTGGAATGGACCTGAGGATGACCTCCCACCAACAAGGAATCCAACAACCCAAAAATGAACTAACTCCTGTCAAAATCCACGTAAGTGAGCTTGGAAGTAGGCCTTTGCCCCTGTCAAACTTTCAGATGAAATATCAACCCTGGTCAACACTTTGATTAAGCCTCTTGAGAGACCCTGAAGCAGAAGAATCACCAATCCATGTCCAAATTTCTGAACAGCAGAAACTGTGAGGTGACATATGCGTGTTGTTTTAAGACATTAAGATTGTGGTAATTTGTTATGCAGTGAAAGATAACTAACATGGATGGTAATTATATCAGTGTTTCCTTTCAGGCACCTAAGGTGAGTAAGTTTTAAATGGTACTTACACACTATTAGGATGCTGAGAGCACTTCCCAGTTTCTTTGTCCATTTAATCTTTCCGGTCACTAATTTTCTCAGTTCAGTGACATATGCTGCTGAGCTCTGAGACAGCTTCAACAATTCTTCAAAAAAATGAAGCACTATGATGTATGATTTTTTACTAAGTTCAAATTATTGTTTGTTACTTCTTGATAAAATTATCAAAAAGCTACCATTCATAACCACCAACTTCAGTTGAGATTGCTAAGAGAAATCTCATTTTACATTTTCAGGTAGAACTCATCAGAATTTTCATTACTTCTAGCATTCAGGTATCTAAGGATAAATTAATGAAATGTGGAGTATGTGCATATAACATTTTTAATCATGATGAAATATAAATTGTATGCTCAAACAAAGAATAAGCAATGTGGTATCAGGAATGATTAAAGTCACACAATTATGCTCGTCAAGAAGCCAGGAAAGACAGCAGACATGGCAACAAAAGACTACATTCCTTCAGTGTATTATGGTTTCTAAGATTCAAAAAATACTGAATGTATGAGCAGGTGAAACTGGTTGCTTTGTGATTTATTTTTCCTCTATGGTTCATGTGTACATTTGCACTACTGACTCTATTTCAGTATTTTAAAATATTTAAAATACTTTAAAGTTTGGACATTTATGTAGAATTTAAAAATATATTGTATTACTTTTTAATTACAAAAGCAATTTATACTGATTTTGAAAACCACATAATACAAAAACATATAAATTATAAAGTAGATTCCCCTCTCTCATTTAAAATATTCCATATTTATTGATTTATCTGTCTGTCTAGATATGCACACACAGCTATGTTTCTTAGTGTCTGGAAAAAAACTGCAGACTTGTATGCTTCACAATTATGTATGTAATTTTTAAAGTAATTAGCTGTATTTCAATATAAACAGTTATCTCTCCCCAATTTTCCACACCTTTTAGGCAACCGTTATCAGTATTTTAGATTTCTAAACAAAAACATATTTATTTTAAAAACATTTTACTCTGTATTTCAAAGGTCTCATCAATTGAATTCTGTCTATGCTATGTGAAAATTTAGCTCTTTGCTACACTTTCTCAGCAAACATACACACGTACATTTTAATATCCAAGTCCACCTAACACAGTTATATTATAAGTGTTATTATAACATTGGTTTTAATGCTTACAACATGGTTACTGCAGATGCTTGGCTTAGAGGCCTGGAAGGACTGTGGTGTGAAGATCAAAGACAATGACAAAGTGTACAGATTTTTTTTTTTTTGTCTCTTGTAAATTCTCAGAAAAGTGTCCAACAATATGGACAAATGACTTGCTCACACTGGTCATTCCTGGTCATCTAGCTCCTCTTTTGGGGTCATTCCAATTCTTGTGCAGTGGCCCTTTGAGAAGGGCATCTATTGAAACAGAGTTAGAATGTGCACATAAACCTAAGTCTGATTATTTCTTCTTCTAAATCTGACTGCCACTGGTGAATACTTGCTCAATCAATGAGCATCTGGGGCTAATGCTGTTTCTTCGGTATGATACAATTCAGCTACCTGAAGTTAATTGTTTCAAGCTTTTCATATCTTAGAAAGAACATAAGCCATCCCTACTAGAATTATAATGATATTTATTCAAGGTATGACTTTGACATTACTGACTCTAGTGCTTCAGCAAATATCACTAGTTAGAAGTATATGAAGTATCAGATATATGTTTATGGGATCATGTGTTGCATTGCCTTGGACCAAGGGGCCCATTTAATAGTAAGGAACTGCTAGAATTGATACACAACAATGGGATTGCCTGGTACTATCATCTATTTCTGGATGCTACTGGTTTGTTAGAATATTAGAATCTCTCTTGAAGATATAGTTAGGATGCCAGCTTGTGAATGATATTCTGTAGACTTGAGTGCTCATTTGCAAGATGTTATATATATTTTGAACCAAGAGACTTTAAGTGTGGCTGTATCCCTTCCCTCAGAGCTAAATACATGGATCTGGAAAGCAAAGAGTGTCAGTAGCATTGGCCCTTCTTACCATCATTTCCAGTGAATCATTTGGGAAATGGATGCTTCCTAAATCTACAACATTAGCCTCTATCAGTCTAGAAACTAATCACCATGGGATAATACCTATGGCAAAAGACCTGGTCAGGTTTCTAATAAACCTAAAGCTGTAACAGTATTCTGGCCATCTTGACATCTCTTGATAATAAACCAGCTAGAGAGAAAGGTAGTTACCCCATTGCCAGATGTAACTGATTCTGTTTATCATAAGGAGGAGGATTGCTACTAAATAATTAAGACAGGAGAGATTGTCAAAACTTTGAGAATTATTGAGGTGATGCTTGATATTCACATGCTCTGTGATATCCGGGAATGAACAGTTGCACCAAATACTCCCTGACAAGGGCAGAGGCACAACCTTCAGGCTTGGATATCTGGATGACCCCAGTGGGCAAGCAAACTATACCAGCAGAAGTACTCATAGAAGGTCAGAGAAATGTAGAATGGAGAGAAATGCAGGAGAGTGTAGGAGAGAAATGTACAAAATCAGTTATGACTCTGGCATCAATTTCATCAATGCCTGTCCCTCTAATCTTCCTCTTCTAAGTATTTTTAAATTTTATTATTATTATTTTAGAAACCATAGCTAACTACCATCTTGAAGAATGATTTACAAACTGGCGTGGAGTTAATACGAGACATGAGTGAATCTGAGTGCTGAAAGTTGTGCACTGTTGTTGACACTGGGATGCCCCGCACATATCATCTGAACACTCACCTACGCAAGTTTAAGACGCCTCATATGAACGTCTGCATCTCTATGCCTGAGGGTTGTTTTATGGTCATTGTATTATACTTGGTCTAGGTGCATAACCAGCCAAAGTTATCTAATATTTAAAGTCTCTGGGATTAGCCCTCAACCAATGATGAGTAGAATGTTGTTACGTATGTAGCCCACCTACTTCACTACTCAGGTGACATAAGTCTAAGGCATGAATTTACTCCCTCAGACCCCTTTCCTAGTTTTCCAAAGAGGTAACCTGCTAAATAATAAAAACATACTTTAATGCCTTTCTTCCCATTGTTGTCTTACATCTATACTTTCCTACTGGTGTTTCTTAAAGCCCTTTCCAAAAAAAAACTCCTTGAATGCATGTTCTTTTTTTCAGGGCATGTTCCTGGGTGAACTTCAATTATGACCCTTGGTTTATATATTCATCTGTTACGCTGGGTAAGCCATGAGAACAATGAACATTTTTAGTATGGAATTTCCTTCAATTCCAGGAAATTTTCTCAAATAATTCCTTTGATAGTCCTCCCTCACAATTTCCTCTGTTTTCTCTTTCTGTACCTCACTTTATTTTTAGGTTAAGTCTCTTGGCTGATCTATTTTTTTATATATTTTATATCTCTTTATCTTAATTTTTCTACATTCTGGGATAGTTCTACAAATTTATCTTTTGAAAATTTCTATTGAGATTTGCATCTAAAATCATATTTAAATATATGAGATTACATTTTGTTTTCTAAATATTTCTTTTATACACATTTATGTCCTTTTTTGATAGATCTGATATATCCTCTTCCCCTAGTAGGATACATCCTACTATCCCCTAAAAGGATAGTAATAGCAATGTTTAAAGTTATATCTTTGTAAAATCCATGTTCCTTCCAGTTTTTAAATTTGTTACAGTCTTTTCAATCTATTAAGGGTTTAATTGAAATGTCTAGTGATCCTTTGTTTTCTGTTAATACGTGAAAATGAGCTTCTAAGTATTGATTAGATTCTCTGGGAAGTGTGGATGATGCTTGTCTACTGTGGGCTTCAGTTAGGCTAAGATAATGAGGACTGTTTCATCAGGAAAACCCCAACCCAATTTGTTTTAGGTCTTTTATCTTGGACTAGTAAGATTCCCA
>CAUYSK010015696.1:0-42588 GCA_963575035.1 Avahi laniger | reverse complement strand
TGTGGTTTTGATTTGCATTTCCCTGATGATTAGAGATGTTGAGCATTTTTTCATATGTTTTTTGGCCATTATTCTGTCTTCTTTTGCAAAGTTTCTGTTCATCTCCTTTGCCCACTTTTTGATAGGGCTGTTTGATTTTTTTCTTGCTGATTTTTGTGAGTTCTAAATAGATTCTGGTTATCAGCTCTCTGTCGGATTTGTAGCACGTGAAAATTTTCTCCCATTCTGTGGGTTGTCTGTTTGCTCTTGTGACAGTTTCTTTGGCTGTGCAGAAGCTTTTTCATTTGATCAGGTCCCATTATTTATTTTTGTTGTTGCTGTAATTGCTTTTGGGGTCTTCTTTATAAATTCTTTGCCTAGGCCAATGTCTAGAAGAGTATTTCCAACTTCTTCCTCTAGAATTCTAATAATTTCACTCCTTAGGTTTAGATCTGTGATCCAGCGTGAGTTGTAAATCAGCTATGTCTTTTCAAAGATCCAGTCTGTATACAATAAGGAAATGATCTCAGATTTTCTCCATTATTGCTTCTCTCAAAATCTTTTCTGTAAATTTGGTTATCTCTCTTTATGAGGCACCATGCAGCTTTAAAATTTAGTAAATAGTGTCTAACCAACAAAGGAAAAGATAGCCACTGAGAAGCGTTTTTCTTTTTATTTTTTTGCCCAGATCTCAAGTAGAAGCAACCTGTCCTCAAAAAATGTGTAATAGAAAGACCAAATTTCCAGAAAAGCATGAGGCATATTTCATTCATTCATTCATTCATACATTTAATCCTTCAGCAAATAAAACAGTTTCAACAAACACTTCATGAACTATTATATAGAGGGCTATACTATAGTATAGAGGGCTATACTATACCATGAGGGCTACACTTAAAAGATGAAATATCTCTTCCCTAAAGGAACTTACCTTTCTATGATACACAGATGGCCAGTAAATTATTTGACCCATTAAAAGTGAAATGACTACAAAATAAAGCAGGAGAATAAAGAATATATTGATGAGGATGCCCTAGTAAGATGCACGTAAAAAGGCTTCACTTCAGAGAAAATATTAATATTTCAACCATGTCTTTTAACTGAGTAACAAAGGATGACTAGGAGTTCACCAAATAAGACCAAAGCAATATTTTATTCAAAGGACACTATATGTGAACAAAACCAGAAGCATGAATTGGAATAGCATGTTAAAGGAACTGATTATTTTTTTAAAACTTTTGTTAGAGTAGGAGTCAGAAAACTATACCCATTGGCCAAATTCAGCCTGCCTCCAGTTTGGGTATTGAATAGAATTCAGCCTCACTCATCCATTTAGCATTATCTATGGCTACTTTCACACCATTAATGCAGAGCTAAATAGTTGCAATAGCGACCATATAACTCTTAAAGCATCAAATATTAACTACCTGACCCCTCAAAGAAAGAAAATTGCTGACCCTCAGTTAAAGTAAATTTATACCTAAAAAAAAAAGAAGAAGGAATTAGTACAGTCTTGATGATTCACTGAGGACTTTTCAGAGATTGAGTAATTTGGACACAGCTGCATTTCCAAGACATTAAGGACGCATGTGCAGAGATTTGTTAGGCAAGGAGTGAGGCCAGTGGCTTGAAAACCACTAAAGAAACTATTGCCACACTCTCACATAAAAATAATCGGTACAACTTTTATGAGTTAGGGCCCAGTCAGAAAAATAAAAAGTATACTGTATATTTTGATGAAGATAATTTCAGATAAGGAGTCCGTTCAAAGTGCTGGGGAACTGAAAAGGTAAAAGAAACAAACACAAGGAACACCGAGGCAATATAGCAATAGTAACTGCAAGGAGCAGCACACCATCCTCTCCTACTCCCCAGCTAGAGTGATGGAATAGAAGAGAAGATGACGTTTAAAATATTAAGACTTAGGAAAAACAAACACCACACGTACTCACTATTAAGTTGGAACTAACCAATCAGCACTCCTGTGCACAGACGGAAGTAAAACTCAATGGAAATCAAGCAAGAGAGAGGGGGGACAGGGGGGATAGATGAAATCACACCTAACAGGTACAATGTACACTGTCTGGGTGATGGCACATCATAATTTGACTCACGCAGTACAAAAGCAATCCATGTAACCAAAACATCTGTACTCCTGTAATATTCTGAAACAAACAAACAAAAAATAAAAATAAAAATATTTTTTAAAAGAGATACTAAGACTTAGAAGCACTGAGGGGGTAGTCCTCAAAAGTGAGATCCAGCTCTAAAGAGGGTAGCTGCCTAACTGGTGCTGGGACTTTAGGGGTTCCGAGCAGGAACCTTGCAGATTTAGGACTCTGAAGAGAGGGCGCCATCTCATTGACGTTGTACTTCTGAGGAGCATGTGGAGGCTGGGTCTAAGATTGCCTAAGAAAAACGTGGCTTCTCCCTTTCCATTGTTTAGGATATGTATTTTGCGCGTACTGTACAACAAACACTGTTAGCTACCAGTATTTTGCTATTTCATTCATTAAAGTAACTTTTCTTTCTCACTTACTTTTTTTAACTTCTCAGTCCCTACTTTATATTGCCACCTCTTTGGTTGCATATAAATACATATGAAAAAGAGAAACCAGTTTATGAAATAGTAGTAATTTTTACAAAGAAAACTCAAGGAACTTTTCTATTCTTTACAACCTATGATCCTCATAATAATCTATGAGTCAGGTATTATCTATATTTCACTGACGGAACACTTGAAATACTAGAAGTTTGAACTTTTTCTTCTAAACTCAGATAACTTTAGTTTGAACACAGACCTTCAGATTCTTAAGGCCCTGATATTTCAATGCTGACAAAGCTCTCTCTAATACCAAGCAGTATTTAGAGCAAGCCAATTCTCTTGAACCCTAATCTAGTATTGCTGGTCCTGTTACAAAATTTAGGCTTATTTAGTTTAAATTTAAGGATTGCCTTTGCAGCTCTATGTGTCTTAGCCTGGTTTTCCCAAAAACAGAGCCTGAGAAAGGGTTGCATGCAGGTAGTTTATTTGGGAAGTGATTCCAAGGAGGAGAAGCGAGATAGTAATGAAAAAGAGAAAGGAAAAATGGCAATTTAAGGAGGTGTTTCCACATTTACCGTTGGCAATGTTGAACTTTACCTGAGCCTTCTGATGAACAGCAGTGGTCAAGAAATCATCCTTTTGTGTTTTAGGAAAGGGCTTACTGCAAAGAACCACCCTCTCCCACAAGACTTAGATAAGACCCTCTCGTTTATCTGTGATAAGGCCAAACACAGACTCTGCAACTGCCCATTCTTTATTTCATACATGATTACCTGAACTGTTTGTTCCCACTCATTAATCTGAACCAGTTTCTGCTAATTTGATGAAACTAGTTAGTCTTCTTTTGTTCCCTCAGATCCCTGAATTTTGGCTCACTTCCGAGCATTGAAAATCACCCCTTCTTAATGGTCCCCCCTGAGAACAGCTTTGAACAATCGCAGTTTATGTCTGTTACCCTACCCATAGTTTATTTCACTGTGCAAGTTATCCCACTTTTAATGGCAAATTATATCGGTAACCCGGTTGTTCAGCCTTTTGTGTCTTGTTTTTAAATAAAGTTTACTGGTATATCAGATACTTCATATTTTTCAATCTACATTTGTGTATTTTTCAATAATAATACAGTCTTTTCCTCTAAGTCATATACAGTAGACCAGTAAGATCCATCCAGACTTCTGACCTCCAAAACTATAAGATATAAATTTGTCCTGTTTGAAGATGACAAGTTTGTGGTGATTTGTTACAAGAGCCATAGGAAACTAAGATAGTCATTAACAGGAAATAAGATTAACTTACTTAGCAGCTTCTTTGGTAAATAATTTGCTATACAATTAATAAATAAAATGATTTTTAAATGATTTTCCAATGTCATAATATTGTTCTAAAAACTATAACACATCTCATTATAAAATACTATTTTTGTAGTAGAATGAAAACTATGAAGACTTTAGAAGCATAAAAACATGAAGATAAAATAATATGTACTATTATTGCAATGATATACAATATGAATGCATGTAGGGAAGACCTGGAAAATATTAATAGCATGAAGCACAAATGTTATAGTACAGTTGAAATGCAAGTTTTCAAATTTCTTGTATTTTCATTGTTAAATAATGTGTTTTTATTGCTTATAAAATTGGTGTAAAATAAATTAATGGGCTTAATAGATGCTGAGCCACAGCCAACTGACATCAATATGGCAGAATTAGGTGATACAAGGTGGGCTAGGCAACACTCTGCTTTCTCTCCCTAGTATTAGCTTGACTCAGTGAGGAGCTGGCTTCCACCTCAAGCCAGTATCAACAAGGTAGAATGAGGTGGTGGTTCAAGGTGAAGTAGTTGGCATTCCACATTTCCCCTCCACTCCTCTCTGTCTTACTCCACCCCTGGTGTCAATGAGACCCTGATAAAGTGTTGAGCTGCCAGCTACATCCAACAGCAACAAAGCAATCAGAGTTGACCCTTTTACTGATTAAATATCTTCCTGGTGCTAGAGGGCCCAGTGTGAAGCTGAGCCTACATCGCAACCTGGATACAATGAGGAAGTACAAATCAGTGCCCACTTTCTCTAAGAAGGTGGCTGAGCGGGGCATAAAGTTCTACCCCACCCATCTGCAGTGTGAGTCAGTACTCTGCTCTCGCTGGGACATGTGGAGGGCACAGTGGAAACCTAAACATATGCACCCATTATGCCTCAGAGAATATCTGGCTATGAAGAAAGATTAAATAGGGTCCAGAGTCTTGTAGCATCCAATATATCAAGAATATAATTGAGAATGCATTCATCATACCAAAAACCAGGAAAATCACAACATGTATGAGAAAAGATACCAACAGACACCAACAGTGAGATGAGTCAGATGATAGAATGATCTTAGAAGGATGTTGAAACAGCCATTATAAAAATTCATTAACAAACGATTATGACTTCTCTTGAAATAAATTTAAAAAATAGAAAATCTCAGCCAAGATGTAAAACTTATTTAAAAAATGAAATGTATGGACCCAAAAAATAATAGATGTTATGTTGAAATTATTTCATACCACCCACACACACATGCACACGAAAGAGTTATACTACATTTTACCACTTGGTTTACCTTTTTAAGGGAAAATCCTGGCAAAATGAAGTCAATGGTCCTGAATTTTTGTTGTTAGTGGTTGTTAATATTTTTGATAAACACACAATATATTTAAAACACAACACTTCATTACTGGTCTATTAAACCAGCTCTTCCCACATTCTCTCCATCTCAGTAAATGGTAATTCTATCCTTCTATTTACTCATGCCAAAAACCTTGAATTTATATAGATTTCACACTTTCTCCTACTTCTACCATACACCCAATTGTAGTAGCTCTACCTTTAAAACAACCTCTTCTCACTACTTCTCCTTCTGTCACTTGTATCTAAGCCATCAACATCATTCCTAATATGTTTCAAATGTACCAAGACAAGTCCTCTCATGTTCAGTGAGGCTGAAGGAATTAGAGAAACTGGAAACAATTCCTGGCCCTGAATAGCCTCTTTTGTTTTCCGAGTATACAACACAGACACTCTTAACTTTTATGTGGGCTTCCTGGAGTGAAGAAGATTGGGGAGAATTGGTTTAAGCTATTGCAATAACCTGCAATCGTTTACTGTTCTACACTCTGCCTTCCTTCAATGTATTCTGCACAGAGAAAATAAGTCATTAAAAAAATGTCAGATAAAGTCTGTACTTACTCAAACACTACAAAAGTTTAGTATCTGTGTGGCCATTCAAAATTTGGTTTCAGTGTCAACACTAATGGTGCCTTCCCATCCCCCACCCTCTGAAAAACACACACACATTCCAATGAAAAAGTTTATTACTCAGATGGCAGTGGTCCTCAATCTTTTTGACACCAAGGACAGGTTTCGTGGAGGACAATTTTTCCACAGATGGGGGTGGGGACATCGCTGCCTCAGCTCCATCTTAGATCATCAGGCATTGGATTCTCATGGGGAGCTCACAACCTGGGTCCCACACATTTGCGGTTTGCGGTGGTGTCTGTGCTCCTGTGAGGGTCTGATGCCCCAGCAGATCTGATCTGACAAGGAGTGGGACTCCGGCAGTGATGCGAGTGATGGGGAGCAGCTGTGGGAGCAGGTGGGGTTTCCCTTTCTGGCCGGGCGCTGGCCTCCTGTTGTGTCCCCGTTCCTGGGGACGGCAGTTATACAAGATGTTTTCTGTGAAAAACCAGGGCCACTCCCAAGGGAGGCTGAAAAAGCAAGGCCACTCCCAAGAGCAGAACAAGAAAAAAATAGGCTTGAGGTTTTCATTGTGGTTAGACAGTAGGCCTGAGCTGAGGATTTCTACTTTAGGGGAGGAGCTTGAATAATTTAAACCCCTCCCTGGCACCAAAGGAAGGAGCACTGGAGCTTTCTTATCAGCTTTCCCAGAGGTGAGGCAGAAGGGAGAAAGACGGAGGGATGAGGCTTAAAAGTTCTCAGCAGTCAAAAACCAAAAATAGAGTCAAACTCTTGAATAAATCATCTTACTGGGTGCATACTCCAGTCTCTATATCATGGCCTTGAATCTCTGAACTACTTTTACCTCGTTTACCTATTACTGACTCTGCTTCACCTACAGTGGCCTCCTGTTTTTCTGACAATCTAAGTGAACACCCAATATAGTAGTGCTTGGTAAATGTTTGTTGAGTTAAGTTACACAATTATTTTTTTCTAATGAAGTTTAAAGTCATTCAGTCTACTCATTCTTCTCTCAAAAAGATTAAGATTCTTATATAATTTAACTACTTAATAAAATACTTTCTACCACTTTTCTTATTAATGGCTTCTGTACACTGAATTTCAGCCTTTTTATTAAGTAAAAATAAGTAATGATTCTATTTTACTTCAATATTTACTTAAAAGAGATAATATATCTTATGTATAAGTTTCTAAAGACCCGTTTTTTTTTTGCTCTACATTTTTTTCTAAGATTCACTTATTTTTTGCTTAAGTAGTCTTCTGTTAGCTCTTTATCAGTATTTATCCAGACATAAAAAAATCTCTTCATATGTATGTACCAATTAAAAAAATTTACCTATTCTTTTTTTTTTTTTGTATACTCCTTTGGGACAGTGATTTCCCATAAACATTTTGAAAGGATGCTCTTTATCTTCTGCCATATATTATTTCTGGTGAGAGGAGGACTTATCTAATTATTGTTCATTTGTAAGCAATCCATCTTTTCACTCTGTCTGATGGTTCATTAAGAGATGAATAGGTGTAGGTCTCTTTATTTGCTTTTAGTCCAGATACATTTTGAATGAGTCGTTCTTTGTTCTTTTGCTTGTTGTAAAGGTCAATGTTGTTTCCTTGATCTGTTATAACATTGTCCTGTCTAAAATTTTCAGTTGCTGCCAGCTGGAATATGAGTCCAGATCCAGATGGAATATTGATATGTTAGGGCTCCCATACATTGGTGTTATTTAGAATGTGAGGGATCCCATTTATGCTATGACGAACACCCCTTTTCAGGTCCTGATTGTCGGATTCTGTCTTTCTCTTCTTATCTCCCTGGGTGTGAAATTTTAAGTAGACCGTGAACCAAGTGAGAAGTCACAGTTGTTAAGCCTTTCCCAATCCCAACTTTTATGCAGTGAACAAGGCTTTAGTCATTTCTCTTATTTTGATAGAGTACTTTTCATTTCTGACTCCATCGCAGTCTAATTCATGTCCTGCTCTGTATCTTCCACACCTAGATTCTAGCAGATCTGCAGACCAACCGTGACTATGGTTTTTGTGTTGTTTTTCCAACTAGATATATCTTGGAACACAGTACAGCAATATCTTTCTTATTTAATAAACATTTTTTAAAGTATGACAGACATATAAGAGCACACACGATCACATTACTGCTTGATAAATCCTCTAAAAGTCAAGATACCCGAACAACTACCAACCAGATTAAGAAATAGAATACTACCAGCATCCTAGAAACTCCTTTCATGCCCCCATTTAGTTATCAATCACACCTTCCTCCCCGAAGAGATCTTCACTTCCCAATTCTCTCCTTTTACACTTTATTAATTAATGCTATGAGTTTGCAGCAGGGTAGGTGGGAGGCTGATGCTTAAAGTAAGAACAATGATGATACCTCTCTAGGATGTAGATCCAGATCAAACATTTCTTAGATAACGCTTCCTTTGGGGGCCCTCTACTGGAAGTTTCATGACTAAGCCCCAGCCCTCATGTCTGTGTGCTTTCATTGATGTCATGGTACCTTGGAACCAGCCTTTGATAATTGAGGTCAGTGAGCATAACATTCACTGTTTTTATGCTTATATAGAGTGAAATATCAGTTTTAAGGGAATTTACATGAATTTGAATAATAATGATATAACTGACTACTAAGTGTTCACTCATGCTTTTAACTTCCACCATAAAACTTCCTTTGGCCTCATTCTCCATGATAACATAGAACTAGGGAGATTGATTTTCATCTTAAGTGTGTTTCTCAGGTTAGTCCTGTCAGTCTAAACTGATGCCATTGCTGTCTTCCAGATTACTATTAAAATAAGTGACTTGGGACATTGCACATGTGTCTGTGTATTTTTTGAATGAAATCTAAAACTGGTAAAAATTATTTGAGTTTGACTTTTTTTTCCTACATAAACTCTAAATGGGACTCATGAGAAGTGTCAGGTGAACTTGGCCCAGGTTTCAGGGGAACTCACTCCCTCCCAAAGGATATAAAGAAAAGATTTATGACTCCAGGTGAAACGCATGAGAAAGCTGGTGACTATAGATGACTTTAGCTTTGGGTTTCTGGTTCACTGGAAGTCTAAAATGAAACTTGGCAATTGCAGGGGGCATGTCTTTAAAAATAAGAAGAAAGCCCTTGCAGAACCTGTGCAAAATGGTCTTCAGTCTGTGGCTGTCTATTCACATACGCTGTGTCTCCAACAACCATAGAGTTAACTTGTAGAAAATAGACTGTGTTTTCCTCTTGAGCTTAAGTATTGTCAACAATATTTTATTAATAGTTTGGAATTCCCCATTTCCTCAATTAAAACAAATCTTGATAACATTTTGCTTTACTCACAAGTGTGACTGAAACACTAACCCAGAAATGGACTCAGTTCACGTTCCAATGTGCTCTCCAGTATTCTGAACAGGAAATCAACTCATGTCTGTCTGTATATCCCTCACCACGTACATAATTCATTAAGGAATTAGAGCTCTGAGTTTTTGGAGTATTTTTTTCCCTGCGATGGAATTTTTAATATGTAAGTCTAAATCAGGGTGTCTGTTTATGATTTAAAAGCCCCCAAATTGAAGACTCTTGCAGGTGCATGTTGGCATGTGGGTGGGATCTAGACCATGGACTAGCTCGCATTTCAGCACCAAAGTGGAAAATGGGTGTGGAATGAATCCTCTCTTGCTCCATTAACAACTGGCCTCATAGGCAACATCTGGAATTCTCATAGGTATTTTATGACTAAAATAGTGGTAGTCACTCCACCATTGGCTATAATACTTCTGGGCTAAGGACTGTAGCAAAGTCATTGAAAGAACAGTCTTTTCATTGATTAAAAAGGCCCAAGTATGTTTCTCTTCCAATTTGTGGGGAATTATGCAAAATTATAGACATTTGCTCTACCTTCTGTTTCTAATTTAGTGCATTATAATAATGCTCGATTGTCTCCTGTCATGCTGGGAAATAGAAATGAGCAATACTTTCAAGAAACATCCTCCTTTACTGGGCCCTGAGACTGCTGTTCCTGCTGCATTCCTGTCCATGTGTCAGAGGTCTCATAACATACAGGCAAGGCAGCAAAAGTAAAAGATGGCCAAGACATGGATTTAATGCTACACCACAGGGAAGAGAATTGGTATATTATGAAATTGACTTTAAGGCAGTACTTAGCACTATGTAGATTTCCTACATTAATTTTGTTAAAGAAATGAGTCCCGCTTTTGCTATTGTTCAGATCAATTGATTTGAGTGAGATAAAGCACCTGAAAAATATGAAGAAACAGCTGACACCTTCAGGAAATAATTAGATACAAAAAGGCTCCTGAATGCTTGGATAACTTAATCATGTTGAGAAAAGAGTTTCTTTCATTTGAAAGCCCCCTTGTAACACATCAAGCATACATTCTACTCAGGAGCTCATCATTATTGTGATATTCAAGTTAATTTATATGGACTCCTTCAAGAGACAATTTCCTTCATCCACAACGACCCAACAACTCTGAATCTAGAGCAAATGTCACAGGAGAGAAAAACCCAGGAACTCTTACTGTCTGGCAATCAAGATCTCATTAATAAATAAGGGTTGCTCTTTTCTTATTTGGAAAGGCAAAGCCTTAATTTCTTTGAAGATTTTTAATATTTCAGTCAAAATGTTCAGCTCTAGGCATATAAAAGTGAGCAAGATACCTGGTGCCGTTAACTTCACGGGATTATAATCTAGTGAAGCGTTGCATACCAATAATCAAATATTAGAATGGATTTAATGAGCGAAATCACCAGGGTGCTCTGAGAGAGTAAAAACAGAAGAAAATGGTCAGAAGAGTCCTCTCTGAAGAGGGGATATCTATATAAATAATGGAAAAATGAGATGTTAGTTTTTCAAAAAGCTGGGTCGATAATCTCAAGGCAGGTCAGTGTGTGCTAAAGCCCTGGGGCAAAAAAAGTTGCCATTGATTCAAATAAGTGGAAAGTTTTGGGCAAGAGGTAAAACTGGACAAGAAGACAGGGAATCCATATTCTTTTCTTTCTCTCTAGTGGGCGGCATTTGTAACATAAAGGATACATGAAATAAAAGGTCAATTGAATTTAGTATATGCCAAGGGATTCTGAAGACTTTGAAGTCTAAATAATTTTAACCTTATTAGACAATGAGAGGAAAACTGTTTCTTTATGACAAGAAAACTTGTAAATCAGGCAGAAGATCATTTCTAATAATACTTTACATTTGTATAGAGCTTTTGAATTGGCAAATGTTTTTCACAAGGGTTCTTTCCTGTTCTACAAAATGTTCCTAAGTGAGGAGGATTCAAATTTATGGTCAATTTCTCAAAAGAGATATTAATACAATCCTTGAATGTGTAGTAAAAATTATGCCAATTTATCTAAATAAGAGGTCAGGCAACTTCTGTTTGAAAAGGTTTTATCTGTTGACCTGATTTTAAAACTCTATAAAATCTACATGGGGAGTAAAAATCTGTTTTCACCTGATACTCTCTTAACCAATACATGGAATGGAGTTTCATTTATATGAAATTCAGGAATAGGTAAAACTAATAATGGATATCTCTGGAAAGGGATGATTGATTGGAAAGGGGAATGCAGGAACATTCTAGCATGATGAAATTTTCTATATACAGAAAAAAATAAAAACATTGCAATTGGGTCCCAAGGAGATTTTAATTCATGATCAGATCTGAAAATTATAAGTAGAATACCTTGGTCAATCAGGTGACTTGGCATCACAGAAAAAAAACCAAACAACAAAATTACTGCTTGTGATAGTTCTAGTTTCTAGTCCCCTGTGATTGTGAAGTAGTAAACATGAGAATATACCAAAGAAGCCACTTTTCTCACAGACATCTCAATGACTGGGATATTGAGAAAAATATTGATTAAATCTTTACTATAGTTGAGATTATGCCCCCAAACTGTAAGTCTTAAGAAATATTAGATCATTAAGTGTGAAATGTCTGATTTCCTTGAGTACTAAGTTAGACAGCTGATATCTCTTAAATTTCACTTTGAACTTTTTGTTTTATTTTTATTGTGAAGGTATATCCTCATTTTTTAAAACACATGGTTTGGCTTGTGATTATCTGTCAAAAATTTTTTTGAAACCAATTTTTGTGAAACATGGATAAGTCAAAAATTTGTGTTATTTTCGAATATGGGTTTCATGGTGGAACCAATGCAACACAGCCAGCTGGAAATATCAACAAAGTGTTTGTGAAGTATGTGGCTAATGAATGTACAGTATGTTGATGGTTTAAGAAGTTCCATTCTGGTGATTTTAATCTTGAAAATGGTCCACATGAGCAACCTGAGACCAAGGTGGACAAGGATGAGCTGAAAGCCATAATGGAAGCGAATCGATTTCAACCTATATGGGAATCAGCGGCAAGGTTTGACTTTACCATTCCAACAATACTGGACCATTTGAAACAAATCATCAAGGTAAGGAAGCTGGATAGAAGGGTACGGCATAGATTAAATGAGTGCCAGAAAAAAAAATTATCTCGAAGCTTGCCTTTTTTTGCTGTCACAACATAAAGATAAACCATTTCTACACTGTATTGTTACATGTGATGAAAAATGGATTCTTTTTGACAATTGCAAGCATTTGGCACAAAGGATGGATAAAAATGAAGTGCCAAAATACAGTTCAAATATTCATCAGAGAAAGCTAATGGTGTCTGTTTGGTGGTCCAGTGCTGGTGTTATCCACTACAGCTTCATGAAATCTGGCCAATCAATTACAGCAGATGTCTCCTGCAACCAATTGAATGAAAGGATGAGGATGCTTGTGATTAAGAAGCTGAGACTGGTCACCAGAGACAGGCCAATCCACTTGAAAGGCAATGCTCGACCACATGTCCCATAAATAACATTGCTCAAACTATAGAGGCTGGACTTGGAAACTCGCTATCATTCACTGTATTCATCAACTGACCACCACTGACCACCACCACCAACCTTGCACCAACTGAGTACCAATTCTTCTAGGCTTTGGACCACTTCTTGGAAGGAAAAATATTAAATTCTCAACAAGCTGTGGAAAATGCCTTTTGTGATTTCATCTCCCCTGACTCTCTAGGCTTCTTCACTGCTGGCATAAACAAGCTACCATTAAGATGGCAAAACTGTGTTGATAGTTTAGGCACATACTTTGATTAATTGTACTGCTTCTTGTTTGAGATATAATAAACTAAACTTTTGATGTGAAATCAGACATTTCATATTTAATGACCTAATATTTGATATGTTACGGATATTGCATACATGAAAAATAACCAACAGGCACTTAGAAATTAAAATTTGTACTTTTTTAACTAAAGTATATTTGATTCATCTGTGTATTGATTTATTTACATATAACACCTATCATGTTGGGAGAAGTACAAAATGTCCTGAACTAAGAGAGCTCACAGAGTAGAGAATTTAGCTATATCTTAATATGACACTTGATATAATTGCCAAAAATGAAAAGTAATAGGTCTCAAATATTCACTAGAAACCTGTGAATATCAGAAATATGATTTAGTTACTTAAGATATTTCATAATATAATGGAAAATTGTTATTGATTTTTATATGTCTGATGAATACATTTTCAATTTTTCCTAATTCCTTTTTAAAACCAACTAATCTTTTTAAAAATCACTCCCACTGTTTAATAGTGATATATCTCACAGATATCCCTTTATTTAAAGGTAATATAACATTTACGCTTTAAAATAGAATTATAAATCAGGAAAAATTAGTCCAATAATCTCAAATCCACATTTGGACCAGAAGTTTTTCAGATTGTATTTCTTTGCATAAGTCTGCCTCCAGGTTCTTTTGCCTCTGTTCTGTGTCACTGAGTTTCATTCAGAAAATTTCCAAACACTAATGCTTCATTAATTACTCTTTGAGAGTCTACAGAAGTTCTGGTTCAATTCTAAACAGCTAATAGAGACAAAAAGAAAGGAGTAAAACAAGACATGTTTAAAATCCTTTTAAATGTAGGTTGCAAAACAAATTTGTCCCTTTAGTATAAACCTTGTAGTGCTTCGTCTGTAGGCTTTTGTGGTCTCTGCTGTTCTGAAATAGCAGGAAATGTTTTAACAATTAGAGTGAGCAAATTGTAAAGGGAAATATGGTAGTGCATTACCAGCCGAGTCCTTAAATAAAACATTCCTTTCCTAATGTAGTCCTGATGCTGCTCTGTCTTCTATTAGTTAGAACCACTGCATCGCCATAGGCAAGCATCAAATATACAGTAGTTTGATAATGGTAATACATGCAGCAATAGAAAAGAAATGCAATTATGAAAGAAGCAAAGAAGACATATACTGCATTTACCTTTAAGCATCTTTTTGGTTTTCTCTTGAACAAATCAAAACAGACACTAATTTCAATGATGTGTTTGTCTCCTTTGCATTCTTTTAAAAAGTCCTAACTTTTCCAAATTCAGATATTACTTTGTTGTGCCAAATTGGAAAGAAAAAGTTAGTGAATAAATTATATCCATTTGTATTAATTTATGGGGGATGACAAGGGTATATATTTAAAAATAAAAATATTTAATGAGTAGACGTAAAAGAGGTTTAGGGAAAAATATAGCTTTATAAATTTCTAGCAAAACAAAAATAAAGTCTTCATATATTAATGTTAGAATAGATTAACTCTTCAAATTTTCATCTCATCCAAGACCTTAAGGATCTGTTTTCAATTAGTCTCCAGTTATATATGATATTAGATGAACAAGCCAAGGCACTTAGTCCAAAAGTTCAGTTGAGGTAAATTCACCAAAATATTGGAAGCATTTACTGTAAAAAAATTATATATATATGTATATATATATATAAAATCCCCAAAGTATCCATTTGACAAGATATTAACTAGAATATATAAGGAGCTCAAACAAGTCAATAGCAAAACCACAAAATAATCATATTTAAAATGGGCAAAAGATCTCAATAGACATTTCTCAAAAGAAGATATACAAATGGCCAACAGGTATATGAAAAAATGCTGAACATCACTGATCATCAGAGAAATGCAAATCAAAACTACAATGAGATATCATCTCACCCCAGTTAAAACGGCTTTCATAAAAAACAAAAAACAACAACAATAAAAAATGGGATAACATATTCTGGAGAAAGGGGAGCCCTCATACACTGTTAGTGGGAATGTAAATTAGTACAATCATTATAGCAAATAGTATGGAGGTTCCTTAAAAACTACAAATGAAACTAACATATGATCCAGCAATGCCGCTACTGGGTATATACCCAAAAGAAAAGAAATCAAGCATTGAGGAGATATCTGCACTCCCATTATAATTGTAGCACTAGTTACAAAACATTGATTCAACGTAAGTGTTCATCAATGGATGAGTGAAAATAGAACATGTGGTATATACACAATGAAATATTATTTAGCCATAAAAAAGAATAAAATCCTGTCATTTGCAACAACATGGATGGAACTGGAGACCATTATGTTAAGGGAAATAAGCCAAGCACAGAAAGGCAACTATCACGTGTTCTCACTCATATGTGGGAGCTAAAAAAATGGATCTCATGAAGATAGAAAGTAGGTCAGCAGTTACCTCAAACCAGGAAGAGTAGACGGAGGGGAAACTGAAGAGAGGTTCATTAATGTGTACAAATATACAATTTAATAGAAGAAATAAGACCTAGTGTTTGCTAGATCAGTAGGGTGACTATAGTTTACAATAATCTATTGTATATTTCTAAATAGCTAAAAGAGAATAATTCAAAAGTTTCTAGCATAAAGAAAAGACAAATATTTAAGGTGATAAATATCCCAATTACACTGATTTTATCTTTACAAATTATATGAATACATTAAATTATTAAATGTACACTGAAAATATGTACATCAATTATGTATCAATTAAAAATTAAATTAAAAGAAAAGAAAAATAATTAAAGAAAAATTCTAAAAAAGTTATTTGATGTGATGCTCATGGATGTTACATTTTTCAAGACTATTGTTAATCCTAGGCTGTGTAATCTTTGACTAAGAATTAAAATCACAAACAACATAGGATTAAGTTTCTGTTGAATCAAGTGCAGTAACTAATAAGAACAGCTAAAAAGCGAATCCTTAAATTCGTATTTATTTTTGAGTATGTGTGAGTGTATAAAATGCTTGGTTACTAGCAGACTTGAATTCAGATATGGACTATATTTAATAGTATATCCCATTATAAAATGTTTGTTAAAAATCTGGGCCCTGGGTCAGACTGCATTGGTTAAAGATTGTTCTCTAAAACTTTACAAAACCTTGACCTCCACAAAATGTTTAACCTTACTAAGGTTCAATTCTATAATTTAAAAAGCTGATATAACAATATATATTATTGGGTTATATGAGAGTGTTATAAAATAATTAATCTAACGTATTCCACACAGTATTTGCTTTCATATCACAGTTAGCTAATGTCCAATTACTTAAAACTAATAGTTATGTATTTTGTGTTATCTAGTCTCTACCTCATCCTATTCCAGTCTTCATTTTATTTTTGTAATTTATGTATGTTCAGAAAATTTTTGAAAAAAATAAATAAAATTCAGTTACAACCAATTAGTTTCTCTACTTAATACCAGATTTAATAAGGAGTTAAGTAATATTTAATAGACTTTTTTGAATACTGGGAAGTTTGGTAATTTTTTGTTTATTTGCTTTTCTCATATTAACAGTAGGCTGTCCATTGCTTTGTATAATCTGGTGTAGAATGTAAATCTATAAATTGTTCTTCAACATTCTTTGCAGCCTTGTTTGCAAAACCTGTAGACATCTTAGATATTCTTCCTGGATATAGTTCTTTGAACCCATTTATAATTATTTAAATTCAATTTTGATAAAATTTATGGTTTAATGATTTTCTCCCTCAAGGATATTTCCCTTGCTTGGCTGCTTTTCTCCATAACACTATTACCTTTATTATCAGCAGCATAAATTAAGTACTTAGAATTATCCTTTATTGCTAGTTATAAATGTAATATGCTTCTACTATATCGTAATTTCCACCTTTTACCTCTTTGGATCCTTAGCACTTAGCACCATTCCAGGCATATATTTGACACTAAATAAATGCTTAGTATTAGTAATAGATATGTGATTATAATAATATGTATGTGATGAGAACTCTAAATTTTTAGGCCAAGCATTAAGTTTATACAAGGTCTCGACTACAGCACTCAAAATCCTAATAAATTTTAAAGATTTTAGTCATGGGGAATTTCTAGACACCTATTAGGTAAATTATTTGATTTGGAGGAGGACATATATACCTATTCACTGTATCTGGAAAGAGAGCCATTTTGGTTCATTTAGTTGAGACAGGTAGCCATTCATGAGTAAATAATCACTTTACCCAGAATTAAAGATACATTTAAAATACTGTTAGGAGAAAAAGGGTGCATCAGAAGTTTAACAAATCTGACTCAGAGATCTGAACTTATTCTACATGTGGAATCCATCAAGCTGACTTTAGTGGCACTTGCAAACTTCCCTTTTCTGTAACTGTTCCTCATTAAACTCAGAGGGACCGAGGATAACTTTTTTTCAGTAATTTATGACATTTATGTCTATTTGCAACAGTTGTAAAAATAAAGTATAACCAGGAAACATCATAAAACACTCATAAACTCTTCTAAAGGCAGCCAAAGAGCTAGACTTTCCACAGCAGTTAATGATACAAACGTGAGCGAATTATCCCTCAGCAGAGGCTGTGTGAAATCTGTGAACTATGTAATGCATTTTAGCAAATATTTAAGGCATTAAAAATAAAAACAAAAGCAGTTTTGTATAAAAGAGAATTTATATAAAAGAAAATTTCTCAATAATTCTGTCAACCTCAAGTATGAATTTTTATAGGAGAAAGACCCTTATTAATGCATTTTACATTACAGATACAGAAAATATCTATTTCTTTTTTATAATATTTTAAAATAAAATTTTCTCTGAGAGGTTATAATTTACTTACATCTTAAAACCAATGAGCTCAATTTATTATAGGTGGAAAGTGAATTGTTTTCCTCATGAAAAAATGCATGCTAATATTCTATAGATGAACAATTTCATAAGAAATTGTAAACATAGAAAATATACATTTACTTTCTATACACACTGTGTATGCATATATCACTTTGATTTAATTTTATTGTGAATAAGTTGTATTAATATATTTTACAATCTTTTAAGTGAGATCTGAGGGACTTTGGTACTTTGAGAGTTCACATTTTCTAATCTACTACTCCATATGAAAATAATTCTACAGTAATGTTGGCAAAAAAATGTTGCTACCCAATTGATTGTACTTGCTGAATTCAATTTATTTTCTATTTTTCAAGTTCCTGATATGTCTTTGTATTTATTGGAATGTATGAAAGCTTTCCGTTCCAAACCATGCAAAGAACTGCCTTAGAGTTGGATTACAGTCATCAGACTGATCTTTTCCCCAGAAACTAAGCTGTTGAGAAGATTAAGAAGAGATGGAGTTTCACAGTTATGCTACTAGTTTGAATCATTTCTAGACTGAAAAGGACAAAAATCAGGTCACATTCTAGGTTTGCGTGACATCAGTAACACAATTCTCACTGCAACTATTGGCTGGATCTCTTGGGAATGCCTCATTCTGGAATTCAAACATTGTTCAAGCATAAAGATCAAACTCTTTGGGCACAGGGAGGCTCTCTACTTCCAACTTGGAGAGGAAAAAAAAAAAGCTGATGATAATAGGTTGGTAGAGTCACTTGCCAGACTACATTTATTGTGAAAGATTTCCTTCCCAAGGGATTCAGAAAAACAAAATATTAAAGGGAAACATAAATACACTGTCATCTCTATCTAACGATCTGCTAACAATAGTAAAACTAATATAAGTTCCTTAGTGATAGAATACAGCAAGACAAAACAGACACACTAAGGACAAAAGTTCTTTTGTTGAGTTATGGACAATGGGCCATATGTAGAGTGAGGTTTTTCTTTTAACAGCACTCACCTCTAATCATCTATCTTTGAAGATTTTCAGAGCTGAATTGCAGAGTTAAAGAAAAACAAACAATGGACATTTTAAAAAATGAGAAGAGGAAAAAAGAGAAGGCAGAGTAGTGGAGGCTGAAGTTGCTCAAAATTGATAAAGTAGAAGAAATAGAAAAAAGATGAGACAGAGAACATAATGCCAGTTCCCTTTATTTCTCCAAATTAGAAGTACTGAATGTGGGGAGCCACATTTCTTTCCATGATTATTTCATGACACACATCAATACCAAAAGGTAAATCAAATTTATTGTATGTACGCACGTGTGCATACACCCACATGTGTATGTGTTTGTAAAATGAAACTATTTAAGTATATTGAATTTAAAAATATGATTTTATTGAAAAAAGAAAATTTTGATAAATAGAAAAATCTAACTGAAAACTAGGATGGACATAGTCCAAATGTCCTCTGTAATCTTGGTTTCATCGTCCAGGCACCAGCAATGCAGAATATTGACATTACAGAATGTAAACACATCCATGACACTTACATCATTATGTCACATGCTGTTAATCACTAGCATGCTGTGAAATCTGCTAACCTGCTATAAAATGCACACTTTTTCTTATTTGGAAATGTTTCAACTTATTTGCCTTTCTTTCTAAAAATGACCTGAAATTGATGTTTTCAAGACATGGCTGAACATTCATGACACTTGTCAAAGAGAACCAATGTAATCATGTATGTGCTCTCTAACATCCATTTAATAACTTCCTGCTTGTATATATGGTATACCTTTAAATTGGTCACAAACTTGGAGCTTTATTATAATGAATTGAGAAAGTTCTCCACTATAATTAACAAAAACTTTGTTGAATAACGTTTAAAAAACAAAGAGATAATGAAGAGGTCATCAATGTTGATATTTGTGCTTTGATTTTGTCAATAATGACTGGCAGGCCACTTTCCATATCTTCATTAAGATGATAAATACTAGGTGGAAAATTAGTAGTAATGGCAAGGTATTACATTACCCATAAATGTTGTTTATTTTCTTATTTTTTCTGCTCAGTTCTTTAGATATGGTCTTTGTTCTCTACCCTTTGAAATAGGACAGTGTTCAAAAAAAAAATCATTGTGATGGATTTTGTGCTTACAATAGCTTGATATTCAAAAGCAGATCTGATAGAACCAGAATGCTATCCTCATCTGTGGTGTCTCCCTACATTCCTTCCTGAGCTATTTATGGAAACTGTGTAATACAAGTGATTTCTGGTCAGTCCCTGCTGCATGAGATTAATTCTCCTCCACCTTCTAAATCTCACCCTTACTATACCACTTCTGCTGCCTCTTTATTTATTTTGTAGAAAACTCTTATGTTTATTCTTAAGCCAGCTCAAATACCATGTCTTAATATTTCATGTTCTCATCCATATGTGGGATCTAAAAATTTGATCTTACAGACTTAAAGAGTAGAATGATAAACCAGAGACTAAGAAGGGTGTATGATGAGGAGGGAAGTAGAGAAGTTGGTTAATGGGAATAACCGTACAGTTAGGTAGAAGGAATAAGTTCTAATTTTTAATAGTAGAGTAGGGTAACTATAGTTAACAGCAATGTATTGTATATTTCAAAATAATTAAAAAAGAAGACTTGAAATGTTTCCAACATACAGAAATGATAAATACTTAAGGTGATAGATACCCTAAATACCCTGACTTGATCATTATCCATTCCATACATGTAACAAAATATCACATGTACCCCATAAATATGTACAGATATTATGTAACAGTTGAAAAAATTATGAATTACGTCTTCTTTGAAGTCTTCCATTGCTTTTGTAGGCAGAGTATTCCCTTTCTTTGATGTTCTTATAGCACTTTCTACATAACTATTACAGCATTTATCACACTGTATAATTTTATGTCTTGTTCTACAACTAATCCTTGGGTAACCCACTGGAATGGATAGCATATTACACATGTTTTTTTTTTTTTAAGTTTGTGGAATCTTGCACTAAAAAGGAACTATGTAAATGCTTGTTAGTTTCTCGTTTCCCATTCGGGGTGATAAAAGTCATTTCTTTTCTCAACCATTATGCATTTAAGTCTTCAGTAATAAAAATGCAGAGATTATATGGTTGATTTTAAACATTATTTAATGTGTAATGGAACTATGGAAATGAAGGTTATAACACAGCCTTCCTATTTGTTCCAAAGTTCTTTACCTATGAACTTGGGTAATGGTATAAATGAGAAGCAAGCCAGTCTCATATTTACTGCACTTTCTAAATTCATCTTTTATGATTACATCTAGGAAAAGGAAGATTGATAATGGAAAGGCCTAGGAGACCACATAACTATGTTTTGGCAGAAAAACAAGAATTGTTTCAAATGTAGCTTTTTGGGAAGATAATATTTCAGAGACAGATTTTCTGTCACTCTGTTCCCAACAGTCTAACTCTGCCATACAATGACTCAGGTTACATGAGAGACTCTAATATTTAGGTGTAGGACATTCATCCTGTGACAATGAGTACAGAAAGAAAAATATACAAATCACTTCACTTATGTTTTAAACCTATATTTCAATTCAATTCAAAGGGAAATTTTGTAATATTTTCTGGAAAGATAATTTATGAAGCTCCTTAGGTCTTCAAACTATTTTAAGGCAACTAAAGGCAACTAAAGCCATACTAAAGTTATAACTTGGGCATAGAGACACAAGCAGCTTAAATATACAGAAATCTAAGAATTTAAGAATTTTAAAAAATTTTTAGTTCTGCCATTTTGATAAATTTTTAAGCAAAATCTAGAGTCCATAGTGAATAAAATATACAAATACATTTTTTAAAAGTGTGACCCGAGGTTATAAATTGGAGTGCTCTATATAGGAGCTGGTATTAATCTTTCCAATATGTTAAGTGGGGTTCATGTCCTTTCTATGGTCTAATTTAAAAACATATTGATGGAAAAGCAAAGCATCAATAGTGGTAATGATAGGTTGAAAATTAGTGAGAAAAGATGTATTTAGAGAATTTCATCTTATAGAATAAAAAAATGATTACAAAACTAATAAGAAACATTAAAGGCAATATATTTTATACTGTTTCCTCATTAAGAAATGGGAGAGAGATGAACAACATTTTTTTAATTAAAATAACTCATATTTAAACAGAATTAATATAACGGAAGTTCCTGGCTAACAAATACATACTCTCCATGAGCATAAAAATCATTCTAAGTTTACTCTCTAACTGCTCAAAGAATAAATGGAGTATAATTATTATAATTAGTGCTGCCCAGTGTGCTTACATTTAAGATAATAATGTATTAGATGGTATGCAGGACTGAGTCAGACATATTTGATAGCAGTATGGGCTCCTACTACTTACTATCTGAGTGAACACTTGAAAGACAAAAACTTAATGTGTGTCACTAATTTTTAACTATACAATAGGAACACTAATTTCTAAAAAGGGCTTGGTTAAAATATTAAATTAAATGGAATTAAACGACATATGCAACATGACTCATTTTAGATTTTCATAAACTATTAATTCTCTTCCTATCCCTTTACATTCATAAATTTTATGTCCTGAAACACAAAAATTTAACTATTTAAGTTGATTTAGGAATTTTTTTGACACATTGTATAGAGTAGCTTGGGAAGATCAAAACTCCCCCAGGAATGACTAGAAAAACTAGATGTCAAAAAAATCTATTGGAAACTATCAGAGGCAGCTAAATCTTCAGAGGCCAAAATCATGGAGAGAAAATTAAAAAAAAAAAAAAACATAAAGAGGGTATTGATATCCTTTAATCTATTTCCCCATTGGGAAATGTGTTGATTCTTGGTATAAGACCATTTGTTGACCATTCAATTTTGTGGACCTGTTGCAAACAAAGTGAAAATTTTGGGATGCCAAGGTATACCTTAGGTGAGTAGCCATGATGCTGGGGAGAAGAGAGCTACAATAAATAAAGTATATAAAGTATTCAGCTGTTTCTCCTGTGGCACTTGACAAATTCTTAAACTTTTCAAAGCAAGAGGCTAAGAAGTCAACGAAAGCCACTGAAAACACAATCAACTTTTTTAGTGTCTTATGGAATGCACTGGAAGAATTTCAAATTCAGATCTTCCCAAGAAGAGTTTTTTAGTAAATTTTCTAATCTCTCAACTAAACAGCCTTGTGGACTACACCTGAGCAATGGAACATAGACCAGGCATTACAAAGAATGCGACTAGTCTCTTACAAATTCAGTATTTGTTTGACTTAAGGTAACTGTCCCCATCTCAAATTAGGAGAAGAAAACACCAAAAGAAGATAACATTAGCAACACTGAGAGATTCCATACTGTTTTATACACAGTGGCTGGCATTCAATCAAAAATAATAATACATATTAAAAAAAGACCAAGAGAAGAAAAAATATAAAGATAAAATGCAACCTATATACTATACAGATTTGCAGTTATAAAACACATTTTTTAAAAAAACATTGTGATCAATGAAATAAATAGTAAGATGAAGAATTCCAAACAAATAAATGTGAATAGAAAAGTCATTAACCTTTTTTATTAAATACATTGATTCCAAAATTTAACTGTAGGAAGCTAAAATAATTCCAACAAATGCATTTTACATACACAGGGGCTAGGAAATTATAATAAAATTAGCAAATAAAAATTTGAGAATTAGAAAATGAAATAAATGAAATTAACTGCTAAATAGGTAGATTTTGAAACTGATCAATCCATTAAATAGATAGATTAACATAGCAGAAGGGAGTAGTGCATTTTAGTGTAGCAGAGTAGACAATATCCTGGCTGAATCAAAAATGATAAAAAAGTTTAAAAAAACACTAACACACATACACACAGGCATGCGAGACATATGGGACATAGTGAACATGTATGTCATGTGTATATTTAGAGTTCTAGAAAAGATGGAGACAGAAAATGAAGTAAACATTATATTTAAAATGATAGTAGCCTTTTATTTGTCAAAATTGATCAAACACCCCAAATCACAGACTCAAAAAACAGAAGCAAGACAAATATAAAGTAAACCACACTCAGGTACAACATATTCAAGCTACTAAAAAACAAAAGACAAAGTGAAAATCCTAAAAGTAACCATAGACAGAAAAATATAATATTTCTTTTAAAGGAGCAACAATAAAAATGATAGCTCAACTCTCAAGAGACATAGTGGAAACTGTTATGTTATAGAAGACATTGGAAAAAAGTAAATATAAAAACTATTATTTAAATGATGGGTGATAATTTTAACTATTTATTAGTATACTTAACTTCTATTTTTAGTTCAAGTTTGCAATGAATTGTAATAATCAGCTCATAAAATATGTTTATACAGTAGCATATTGTAGACTTTTGTTTTTATAACTTTGGAAACCCACATATTAGTGTTCATAAGAAAACCAAGTGATCGTTAGAAGGCTGCCATTAAAACGGTGCAATTGCTTTTTCTCTTTATCATCTACTATGTATTTTTCCTGCAATTGGTTGGCCTTTCAAAACTTCTGAATTCAAAACATGTTAATGTTCAATTGATTTTTTTATATATTTTATGTTTTACTTTATATTTTTCAAGTATAGAGAAGAAAGTTAAAATATCAATTAGTTGATGTAAGTATGCTTAAAATAAAAAAATTAAAAATAGTGATGGATAGTATTTATCAAGACTGTAATAAATTAAATATTGTGTATTTTAAAATATGGAATAAAGCCAATATTGCCATATTTATTCATGATTCTTTCCTTAGAAATGGCTTAGTTTGATATTTAGTATTAATGTTTCAGATTATAAAATATAAATAAGTCAGTGTGAATATAAATGTAATATAAGAGAGTGCAAAAGAATATATTCTAAAAACATGTCATATCATTTTCAAAATGACAATTCTGGAGGGAGACATAATGTATGAGATATACAAATATATTTCATCTTTGTGGAATTTTTCCCAGCTGTACCTTCATATTTCTTTCAACTTTGCTTCCTGAGTACTCTCCCCAAGAAATGGAAAGCCTTCAATGTTCTTTGGACCTTAAAGAGGTCACTCTTGCCTCTCATATTCTCTGCCTTTTCTCCAATAGTCACGAATTCAGCTTAAACTTAGTAGGTAACTTGTACATGAATGCAGGCACTAACCTGGGAATGTAGCCAGATTAATAGTGTTTAAAGTACATCAAAGTAATCAGGTTATGTGACTTTTCTTCCCTTTACAGTTGTGCATAGGGCCTGATTCACCAATGAAAGCCCCAACCACTTTTTTAAATTCTACAGACATTGATCTAATGTTTGAAAGACTAAATTTTCCAGTCATTTCTAGTCCTAGACCAATGTTATTAAAGGAAGCTTTGCCTTAGAAGTTTTAATTCAATCATTGCTGAATCCCTGTTTATTCCATAGAAAACCTTACTGCTATGAAAAGATAGAACTTGCTAAGAGTTTAAATTTTCATCCTGTTCATTGTAAACATCTTATCAGCAAATGCTATTGCATTTGCAATTGGAATTTTTATTTGATCCCTATTAATAAGAAAGGCTAAGAACATTTAATTTGGTAAAAAGAAAACAATATTCTTCCATCTGGAAAGCAAATTGAGTCAGCTGTTGATCTAAAAGAAAAATGAAGTTCAAAAAAGTTGAGAAATTTGAATTTTGCTTCACCGTAGTCTCTCTTGTTTAAAAAAATAGCTAATCAATACTTAAGGACTTTTCATATGATAGTGACAGCTTGTGAGACAGGAAAGCATAACATCTGTGAAACAGTAAATAAAAACATTACTGAAGTTTTAGATGGCAAAGGGAGTTTCAGAAAGCAATACATCTAGTTGGAAAAATAATTTCTTACTGTTTGACTTGGTTGGTATAATGGAGACATTTGAGTACAGAGCAAAAACCATGTGACTTTCCTAAAGCAGGAAAATAGGGTTTTACCTTATCCAATTTGAGAATGACCAAAGTATCTCTGATTTCCTTTTTTGGTTATTGGTATCATGTCCTACAATTTCTTTCATTGAATGTGAATACATGAGTGAATTCTTGACACTGTGCAAAGTAAAAATAAATAAATTAATTAATTCAAATAATATATAGTTAAAGAGTCATAGTCAATATTAATAAAAGATGAGTGTAAAAAGGATAGATTCTTGCTTGAAGCACAAAACAACTAGTTTAACCCTTGTTTTACTAATTTATCATTAAATATTTTATCCGTTAAAAAACAATGTACCTTTAATCTTCTTCAGATTGAATTGTTCTAATAAGTCCTTCATGCTGAATTAATAGGCAATGCATAGTATGCCTATTGCTTTTGTGATCAATAGTTATTTTGAAGTCATTGTTTTCCAGGTCAGTTAATGATACCATGTAAAGATTATGAAAGTATGAGTCATTAGAACTGTATAAGCATATAGCCAATCAAGTCCTACTAAATTAAATCTAAAAAAATTATGATTATGTATTCCAGGAAATAATTGCTTAATGAGGCTTAGCTGGTTTGTATGCTCTTTTCTTGTTTTCCTCCGTTGATATAAATAGATATATTACATCAAAATGACCAAATTTTTAAAAAAATATTTACCTTTTAGGGAAGAGTGCTTGTTAGATATATCATACACTTAGTTTTACAAACTAGTGTGTTAGATGTATTACCAATACCTCTGTGGTGAATAAATGTTCTACTGATCAAATGTAAAACTTCACAGCTGCTTCTCCATAGCTCGCAGATTTCTTGTATTTTCCTGTCATTTCTAAGTCTGATTGTTTGCACATTAGCTTTTAATATAAAAGTTAGCCAGATACAGCAAAGTAAGATTTAATAATAATGGTTGGATTTATAGTCCTTTGAGAACTAGGGAGTTCAATGGCAGTCACTTCCCCAAATTGTGTAAATGTGGATCCTGGGGATGATTGCAGGACGTGAGGCAAGTTGACGGCAAATCCGGACAACAATGGCATTTTATATGTCTGTAATGGTTTACAATTCTCAAAGCACTTTTCCAAAATTATCTCATTATATCCTCAAAATAACTCTAGGAAATAAGTAGTCTAGACATTATTTCTTTATCTTCCCTCCTTTTACAGAAGAGTAATTTGGGGGATGGAGAGTCTGTGTTACTTAACCAAACACAAAGGGTTAGCAAAAAGCACAAGCAGTACAAAAACTTTTATTTCATTGGAAATAACCACTATTCCCTTCATGTATTTACTCAGTGCCACTATGGACCAAACATTATTTTACTTTAGGGATACAGCAGTGAATGGCCCAAACCAACTGTATGTTCTTTTAGAGCTTTATATTCTACTGGGAAGCTCTACAATGAACACGTTCAAAATATAATTCATATTCACATTTCTTATAATACTAAATATTGTAAAAATTAAAACACAGTAATGAGGTGGATGACGACAGTGGCAGTTGTGACTATTTTTGAAAGAATAGTCAGGGAGAAGCTCTTTGATGAAGTCATAAAGACCCAAATAATGAAACTGAGTAAGTTGATGTGAAAATCTGTGGGAAGACCTTTCTAGGTAGGAACAGCATTTCTATGAGGGAGACATATATCTGATACATATTGAACAACGTGGTCTCAGACTACTGAAAGAGTGGGAGGGAAGAGAATGCGAGGGCAGAGGTCAACAGACAGGTGATCCTGGTGACGAGTTTTGATTTTATTATCACCTGCATTTGAAGGTCATTGCATGGTTTTAGCAGGGAGGGGTACATTTAAAAAGATCTTTTGACCACCGTTTCATTGTTTTCCTTTACAACATAATCTTCATATTATTTTATAAAGTCAAAACTAATTTTAAAATCTTATCAAGGAACAATGTGGTGTGTACAATCAGCTCTGCATGTAGCTGCACCTTTGTATACCATGCAATATTCTGGATTTTACTTTTCTTTATCAGGAACAGAGACAGATAATGACTATCTTAGATGACTAGCATAATGTATGAAGTTATAACATATATCAGACAGGGGTATTATTTTTAATGAAGTATCATTATTAGTTTACAAAAATCTGTTACAATTAGGTTTCAATAGTTAAATATAGTCCTTGCCAAAAACATTATATATTGATTGAATATCCTGTATGTCTATTTTTTAAGTAGTTATTTTGAAACATAGATGGACAAAAGATAAGCTATATAAACTTGCATTTATATTTTGGTCTTTATATTTAAAATAAAATGGAAAATCTTGGGCTGTAGAAAACACAAAATCATACCAGATGGCAATAGCATACAGGTATATTTCTGAAAAACAAAAATATAATATATTTATAATGTAAATTCTCCAAGATAAAATGCCTATTTATTTATTTATATTGTCAGTAGATTTGGTGATAAATTTATACATACCTGGATTTTTTTTAAAAGATTGTTAATAAATAGCTAATGAGAGATGGCATCAGTGAGAGGTGACATTTATAAAATGCTTTAGAAGATAATGGTAAAAGCTCTAAACATAAGTTTTTCACAGCTTTTAAATGTCATTAAGTTGTCCGAACTTTATCCACAATTCTTTGTAAAGATGTTAGTTCACTTCTGAAGGGTTTTCTCTCTTATGAAAAATGTGAAAATAACCTTCCAGAAAAAGAAAAGAAAATTTCCCAAAATCAACAGTAGCAAAGATAAGTATCTTGGAAGACACATACCATTCTCATTGAACTATAATTTTTATAGACCAATGCAGAGTTATATTGGTAAGGAGAAACAATTTTTATGAGTGCAAATATTTATGAGCCCAGATGAGCTAAAGTCCATAGTGAGAGTCATTAGTCAAGGAAAAAAAAAAATCCTGGGCTATATACAAAACAAGATAACTTGATTGTGTGTAACATATTTCATGTAAACTGCATTCCAAAAATGTTTTACACAGTTAAATTGTATAAGGCCTTGGATAGTACATGTAAATTATGGACTATAAATTATAGAAGCATGTAAATACATTGCATCATGGCCTAATTAAGCATTTAATCATAAAGCCAAGAGTGAAGAAAGAGACAAAATAAGAATTACAGGCAAAAATAGGAAATGTAAAGATATCATTTCATATAGTATCTATAGTCAGAGGAAGGATGCAATAGAGTGCAGATGGAATGAGAGAAATATCCAAAGATGGCAAATTGTGCATATAAAACTGAAAAAAAATCACAATAAAAAAGAAAATAATAATAAGAAGCCTTGAAAGTCAACTATACTGGGCAATTCTGGTCAGTTGGCTTTAGCACAGCCATTTAGCTTCAAATACATAGCAATGACAAATACCCAAAGAGAAAATCTCAGAAATTAGATCTGCAGCTCTGTGGAACAGAAATTCAAACTAGGCTGCTGGAATAAATGTGAGGGTCCTTTGGACTCTGGAGGAGAGAACTGGGAGGCCAGTGTTTGTGGGGTAAAGAGAATGTGGACAGTAGGAAATAAGTGATTCTACAATCAGATGGTGAGTCAGTGTGAGACTGAAAGCTTGAAGCCAAGGGCTTAAGCAAGACTCTCAAGCATGTGGACTAAAGCCCAAAAAAATGGCCATGGATTGAGTTTTAGTTTTAAGTTACCTGAGAGCCCAGAAAAATGGGGAGATGAATGTACAGACTGATGACAAAGAATGGATACAAATAATTCATCAGTTATACAACTGGATCCGTGATACCATCAGTATCATCTTTTGAGTAGGAAGTATTGGTCACAAGAGGTATTTACACAAAGTTAGAGGGAAAAGGTAGTAGGTTAACTAGTAGCAGTGAAAGAAGAATTTAAAGTAGTATATTCAGGAGAACCTCTTCTGACCATATTTTGTTAATAGAATTATGTGAGAACAAAAGGTAATAATTTAAATTAACAGTAATCATGACTTATTCTGACCAGTTCCACCTTAGGATAAAATTTAAGGGGCACATAAGGGGAATTATACAAGGGCTCATTTGAACCTACATGTTAGAACTATTTCAGACTGCTGATCTGTTTTTTCACCTTCAAATCTTCCAACTGGCTGGAATCAATGGCAGGAGCTAAATCATGTGGTTTCTAGTCTAGTCTAGCATCATGGCTTAGAAGAAAATTATAGAAATCCAATAGAATGGATTGCTCTACTGCATTTACCATTTCCCCAGGTTGTTGGAATGCTTAGAACAAAGGGGACTAGAGGAGATATCCGAGGCTGCTGTACAAGATAATCCCCAAATGCCGCTACATATCCAGAGATATGAGAGCTAAGATATCCAGCCTGTGCAACTGCAAAAATTAGACAAAGAAACGACACACAAACAAAAATCACTCAAATTGAGCTGGGAATCAAAATTCCAGATTTTATAAGATTAACAAAACCACTTACAGAGTCAATGATGAGAACATAGATTCACTCTAAATTAAAAAATAAATAATAAAAAACTTCAAATTAAGTTCATTCTAATAAACACATAATACAGAGAGGCACTTGATAGGTGGAATAAATACTAGCTTGAACACACTGAAGCAAGAAATGGAGAATTTCAAGAGAATAATTGATGTATTCCCTACCCTCCCAACATCCACAGCGATAAAGATATTTTTAAAAATAACAAGCCACAATTACAAATATTCCAATTACAAATAAAATTAAAGTTACAAGCAATATTTGTATAGAAAACAGCAGGATATACACAGAATTCCAGAAGGACAGAATTCATTGATTGAATTGTCCGAGAAACAAACAGGATAATGATACATTTACAACCACATATTTTATAGTAAATTTGCATGTCATCACTGATAAAATGAAGCTATTAAAAGCCATCAGAAAGATAGAAGAGATTATGTACAAAAGAACTAAATAAGTCTGACCACGAACTTCCCACCTGACAAAGATAAAGGATGAATACCCTTGTAAAACTAAAGAACACATAACCCCAGAATTGTATACCATCCAAACTGCCACTCTAAACTAAGGGCAGAATATTGAGACATACAAAGATAAGAGAGTTTAGCACTCTCTGACCCAAACTAAAAGAATTAATAAATAATATACTTCAGTAAGAAGAGAGAAAATAGAGGGAGGGGAAATGATACAAGAAACATTGCAGAGCACAGAAAGTGTATATCAGCTAGTTCCATTAAGACTGACTGCAAATTAATAATAATTATTTTGCATTTAAAATTATAGTAACATTAAAATTCTATTATAAGATCCATGAGAAAGAAGACCCAATAGGTCATCAACATTCAAGAAAAGCCCCTAAAGTCTCTTTAGTTATATAAAGTAAGATTCAGAATTAACTATGTATGCAAAAAAATTGTCACACCACTAAAATTATTGAAATATAATCTACATCCTTCAAACCAGACAAGGGAAAAGGAGAGATATCAAGAACTTTATCAATCCAATCAAAATTTAAAAGGGAGGTGAAAAAAGAAATCAAATAAGATGGAGGGCATACAGAAAATAATATGGTGCTGTATATACACACAATCACAACAATAAATGATTAAATTTTCATATTAAAAATATTATAAGATTAGTTCCAGTAATATAAAATTGGCTATATTCTTCTTATGAGGTGCATGTAAAATAAACATAATATGTAAGGTGATGATATAGCTGTGGAAGTTCTTATGCCATGTAAGCTTTAACAAATAAAAAAAAGTAGAGCAATATTAATAACAGATAAAAGGTACTTTATGGTGAAAATATTAGTAAGGATGACAATTGGCACTATATAATATTAAAAGAAAATATACAAATGGCTCTTTAAGGAGATATAAAAGTTATGAATTATATAGTCACTCCACATCACAGTGTGGAGTATACGGAAGCATGAGGTAAAAAACTTTTAAGGAGCAATTAAGAAATCAGCAATGATGGGGAAGTTTTCTAGTACATATCCAGAAAACAAACCAGCCAGGAAAAGTAGTCAATATATATGCAGAAAATTTTGACAAAAAACTATAGCATGTTTGAAATTAATAGCTATTTACATAAGATCTAGCCCTCCTAAGAAGGGGTAAAAATAATCCAAAATCTTTTATTTGCTTATTGTCATTTAGAATATAAGTGCCAATATACAGTAGTCCTCCCTTAAGTGCAGTTTCCCTTTCTTTTGTTTCAGTTACCCACAGTCCACCATGGTATAAACAGATTAAATGGAAAATTCCAGAAATAAACAATTCATAAATTTTAAATCTTAGCTGACATTGTTAAGAACAAATCATCTATCCATGAAATTGTTAAAAGGAAAAAGATAGTAGTTCTGGTTTTGCTGTGGCACCTCACACGGCAAAAATTACAGTCATATAGGATGGTAAGTGCTTAGTTAAGATGGAAAAGGCCTTCCTTTTTTGGGTGGAAGACATGAACAGAAACGTGACCCTATTGAAATCATTGAGCCTATGCAAAGACTTCAGCAAGGGATCCCCTGATAAGGGATAAGGGATCCCATGCCATTTGCTGTAAGTAAGGGATGATTACACAGATTCAGAAATAGAGAACGTCAGTAGTAGCCTAATGCTAACACCACAATGCCCATGGCTTTCACCTCACTTCATCTCATCACGTAGACGTTGTATCATCTCATATCATCACAAGAAGGGTGAATACAGTGCAAGAACACACTTTGAGAGATAGAGAAAGAGACCATATTTACAAAGCTCTTATTACAGTACTGTATATTATTATAATTTTTCCATTGCATTATTAGTTATTGTTAATCTCTTACTGTGCTAATTTATAAATTAAACTTTATCACAGGTATTCATGTATAGGAAATAAAAACATGTTATATATACAGGGTTTGAAACTATCTACAGTTTCAGACATCCACTGGGGGTCTTGGAAGGTATCCCCTGCAGATAAGTGGAGGGGGCTATTGTAATTCATATAATTATACCTCAATGAAATGCTATTAAAATAAGCAAAAACATCAAAACTATACTTGAAGACAAAGAAAGCATACTAAATATCTAATAGTGGTAAAGGAAACCATAATGACAATTGCAAAATCTATACATAACAGAACAAAATTGAAAGTGTAATACATCAAAATTTGTTAAAAACAGCTAAGATAATATTAATAATTAGTGGTAAATTTATGGCTTTAAATGTGTTGTTTTTATATCTTGGGAAAGCAAAAGTAGGAGAAACTAAAGGACAAACAAAAACTTACAGTACAACTAATGAAAACAAGAGTAAAAATTAATGAACTAGAAAAACACTAAGAAATAAAATATCTATATATTTATAGATTTAGCAATATTCATCAAAGAAGAAAAGCCACAAATAAATTTAGAACTAAGGGAGGTATAAACTCACAGGCAGAATAGTTTCTAAAAGTCATAAGATATTTTGAATAATTTTCTGCCAATTATTTTGACAATGTAAATAAATTGATTAAATAATAGAATATTCCTAAAACATAGAATTATAAAAATGTACTAAAAATAACTGAAAATCTGAATATTACTCAAAAGTATATAAATGAATATTGAATCTGTAATCATAAACTTTTTACTCACTAAAGACGCACTTGACCTAGTTGACTTTACCTTCAAGGAACAGATGTTCCTGATTTTATTCCATTTCAGACGATAAATTTTACAAAATAAAGAAAGCTACCCAGTTCAATTTATGACACTAGTATAAGCTCAATAATAAAAACAGAAAAGAACACCAAAGAAAATTTGATACCAATTTCTCTGAAGAACTCATATACATAAATCCCAAATAAAATATCAGCAAGTCAAATTCAATATTATGAACACACACAGGGATACAAAATTTTAGTCAGAATAAATAAATTCAAGAAATCTATTGTACACCATGGTGACTATAGTTAATAACAATATATTGTATACTTGAAAATTGCTAAAAAATATAAACACACACGTGTGCATGTGAATGCGTGCACACATGTAAACTATATACTAACAAATTAGTGCTTATTCCCAGGAATGCAAAGCAATATGCATTTCAGAAAAAAAAAATTCCTGCTATACTATGCTACATAGAGTTTAAAGGTGAAAAAAGTATGAGCTTCGCAAATGAAGCAGGTGAAGCATTCAATGAATTTTAATATTTACCTCATGATAGAAACTCTTAGGTGGATTTCAGCTAGAAGGATGATTTCTTGACCATCTGAGGGGTGTCTGTCAAAGACCTACAATGAACATATCCCGTGGTCCAGGTTAGAAATCAGATTTTACTCATTTTTGTAATGGGATGTCCTAGATGTTGCATTATAGAGATTTAAAAAAAGAAATGCTAAAAAAATAGAAATTGTCCCTATTTATAATATTATAAATACCTTAGTAAAATATCTAGGAAAATAAATACATTAAACTACAAAAATTGTTTTTTCAATTATTAAGATTTCTAGATTCAAGATCCACATAAGAATCAATAGCATCCCTATATTACAATAGTAACAAAGAGAAAGTATGATAGAAATAACAAGACTATTCATAAAAATAATAAAACTATAGGTGGCCAGGAATAAAGTTTAAAAATAAGATGTATAATATCTTATTGGAGAAAATTATCAACAATTATTGAATGACATAAAAGTAATTTTAAACAAAGATATAGCTATGCTATATCCAGGGATGGAAAAAACCAATATTTTTCCAAAATCAGTTTATGAGTCCTGGAATAATATAAATAGTATTAGAATTAGTATATCATTAAATAGTATTTTAATGATATATTGATACTTATGTGCATATGGCAGAATGGGGCAATGAATAACAAATTTGAAGGAAATCAAAGAGATGTCAAAAGAGAAAATTCTTTTTTTTTTTTTACTATTTTAAAGATAATATGAAAAACCATAACTTTATCAAAGCATAGTATTGACAGAAGGAGGGACAAAATACTAAAAATATTTGATTATAACTCCATATAATATTTATATATATCAAGGTAACATTAACAATTAGTGGGGAAGAGATGCTGGGTTCAAATAAAAATGCTGCCCAAATCAGTATAAAAAAACTAGATCTCTACTTTATACTATAAACAAAACTAATTACTGAATTCATATTGAGAAATAAGTTTGAAGAGTAAAATTTAAAACCTTAAAAATATAGAAAAAAACATTTTTAAAACTTTGAGATTGGAAAGAAATTCTTCAAACAAGACTCAAGAAATATAAACCATAAGGAAAAGATAGATAAATTTGGCTAAATAAAAGTGTAAATTACTGTACCTCCACAGACAGCATAAACATTGTTTTAAAATATAATAAAACTCTATGAGAATATTTTTGCTGTACATTAACCAATAAAGAATTAGTATTCAGATTTTATAATTAACATCCAAAAATAAATGAAACCAACACACTTGAAAATGAACAAAATCATATGAATTTGCTATTAATGTAGTAGAATATTCTAAAAAGCAGAATATATTAATAGATGCTTAACTTAATAATTATGTAATTTGAAACCTCAATTAAATATTTTATATCCATGCAGTAAAACCTATGTACCTTCAAAATTTATTGAAAATGTAGGAAAAAAGTAAATTTCTCACTCTATTCACCATCTGGAGTACAATTTAGACATCTCATATATATTTTAAAATAAAAATACCTTTCACAACAAAGTTTTACTTTTAGGTAGAGATGTCATATAAAATACAGGAGGAAAAAAAATGTGTTCCTATATATTTTTGTAATAGTGAAAAGCTGGATATTTTTCAAAATATCCATTAACTGGAAAATGCATAAATATATATTATGGCATATCCATACAAAGAAATGCTGTAAAGCAATTAAACTAATGAACTAGCATTATATGTGAAATTATAAATATCTCAAATTAAGCGTAATATTTTTCTTAAAAATCAAATTTCATTATGATTTGGACTATATAATAGCATTCCTACAAAGTTTTACAAATACTAAAGAGCATTATATTTTAAAGATATAATATATACGATGTGATAATATACAAACGTGCATAGGCTTGATAGACTCCAAAGTTACATAGGGATAACTGTAGATACTAGAGCATAGTATTTGAGATACTTACCTAGCATCTATAGTATTCTATGGCATTAAAAATGTAAAGCAATTTTAACAACATATTAAAATCTGGTAGCGATGGGCATTGATATATA
This sequence comes from Avahi laniger, assembly GCA_963575035.1. Taxonomy (NCBI): domain Eukaryota; kingdom Metazoa; phylum Chordata; class Mammalia; order Primates; family Indriidae; genus Avahi; species Avahi laniger. Next base: position 6,705 of record CAUYSK010015696.1, on the reverse strand, counting down.
GATGATCTGCATATTTTTAATGACCTTTTATTTTACAATAAATTTAGATTTACAGAAGAAATGGGGGAAATAGTACAGAGAGTTCCAAATATCTCGTATCAGTTCCATTTATTGGTATCTGAATTAGTAGGGTTGATTTGTTACAGTTAATTGACCAATATTAATGCATTTTTAACTGAAATCCAATTTATTAATTGGATTTTCTAAGTTCTCATCTAATGTCCTTTTCCAGGATCCCATAAAGCATACCCCATTGCACTTAGTTGTCAGGCCTCCTGACCTCCTCTTAGCTGTGACAGCTTCTTGCGCTTTCCATGTGTTTAATGATTTTGACAATTTTGAAGTGTATTTATAGGGGATTTTGTACAATATCCTGTATTAGAATTTGTCTGATGTTTTCTCATGATTAGAATGGGTTGTAGGTTTGGGGGAGGAAGACATGGAGGTAAAGTGCCATTCTCATTGCATCATATCAAGAGCATATGCTATTGAAAGGACTTACCACTGTTGATCTTAACTTGATCACCTTGTTGAGCAAAGGCTGTCGAGTTTCAACACTGTAAAATTAGTTTTTTGCCCACTCCTATACTGTACTCTTTGGAAGTCATTATATGTAGCCCACTCTTAAGAAGTGTAGAGATATGATCCACTTCTTTGAGGATAGGCTATCCATATAAGTTATTTGGAATTGTTCTGTATATCATATTTATTTCTTCTACCCAATTATTTATTCATTCAATCCTTTATATTAGTGTTGATTCATGAATATTTATTTTATACTTTGGGTTATCATACAGTACTTTTTTACTCATTTCAAATGGTTCCAATTGTAGTCATTGGGAGCTTTTTCACTTATCTCCTGTGTCTTTTTATATACCCTCATCATCATGTGTCTATGTGTGAGACTTTGCACTTTATTCCTTACTAAAGTTCCACAAAATAGTCAAGCTTCATCGTGTCATGTGCAAATGAAGAAAGATTTATTGTCCTTTTTCACCGCTCCTATTTAAAGTCCTTGTTAGTGCTAAAAACCAAGAAAACTAATTAAAGATATTCATATTGGAAATAAGGAAATAAAAGTGTTCATATTTACAGATAATTTGTCCTATGGACTAAAGAATATAATTTTTAAAAAACTCTACAAAAAATTCCTGGATTGATAAGTAATTACATCAAAATTATGGTATGCATGCTTAATATATAAAAGCAAATTGTGTTGGGCAGGATGGTTCAAGTCTGTATTCCCAGCACTTCGAGAGGCCTATGTGGGAGGATCACTTGAGGCCAGGGGTTTGAGACCATCCTAGGCAACATAACGAGACTCTGTTTCCACAAAATAACAATAATAATAATAAGTAAAAAATAACTGGCCATGGTGGCACATGACTCTAGTCCCAGCTACTGCAAAGGCTGTGGAGTTCAAGGTTACAGTGAGCTAAAAAGGAGCCATTGAACTCCAGCCTGGGTGACAGAGCAAGGCCTCGTCAAGAGAAAGAAAAGAAAGAAAAGAGAAAGAGAAAAGATAGAAAAGAGAGAGAAGAAAGAAAGAACAGGGCCAATTGCTCACCTTTCCTTTATACCGACAATAAACAAAATATTTAATTTAAAATTAAAAAATGAAAGAAATGAAGAACTACTTAGGTGTAAATCAGACGAAGTATATACAAGATCTATATACAGAACACTATAAATCCTGAAGAAATAAACCAAAGATGTAAATACAATGAGATAGTCTATGCTCATGGATTGGAAAACCTAATGTTGAACCATATCTTAGTTCATTAGGGCTGGTCTAGCGAAATACCTTAGCTTGCTTATAAACAATAGAAATTTATTATTCACAGTTCTGGAAGCTGGGAAGTCCAAATTAAGGCACTTGCAGATTTTGTGAATGGTAAGGGTCTCTTTCCTGGTCCAAAGAGGGTGCCTTCTTGCTATTTTCTCATGTGGTAAAAGGGGCAAGGCAGCTCTCTGGAGCCTCTTTTATAAGGGCACTCATCCCACAGCCCTCATGACCTGATCATGTCGAAAAATCCCCACCTTTTATATTATCAGTTTGTGGATTAGTATTTCACCACATGAATTTTGGGGGGCACAAACATCTAGACCAGAGCAACCCTGTGGAACTGGAAGCCAACAATCACCCAAGTCACCCGTGGAGTTCTCTCAGCACTGAATGTCTAATTAGCTAGATTGTAAATACATAGGATGCTTATGAGTAATTATTGTCTTTCGATTTTATTTCATAGCCAGCTGTGAAAACTTTGTACTTAATTATTTTTTGGCAGTTATTAGAATTTCCCAGGTGGGCTATACTTATACCAGGTATTTCAGAGTGTGAGTGTTAGAAAGCAAGGTAAGACCAATTTTAACAGATAGACTTATAGAAGAATTTATTTAGGAGTCTATAAAGTATAGTATGAAAAAAATATTCATACTTTATCCCCCTGACAAACAACTTGTGTGTCAAATATATTTAATAATTCTTACAATTCAATAATAAAAAAATGAGCAAAAAACTACACAGTCATAAAGAAGGTATATGACTGGCTAATAAACTTAATAAAATGTTTTAGCATCATTATTTTCAGGGACAAACATGGTAATGTGTTCCTACTATATACTGATTGGAAAGAATTTTATAAAAGGATTGAAAATCTTAAATGTTCATGAGAATATAAAGCAAATTCAATTTTCGTACTTTCATAATAGGATTACAAAATTGTTTGATCAATTTGGAAAAATGTTTGGCAGTTTCTCATATAGTTTAACATGACCTACCCATTCCATGATCCATAAGCTTTAAAATCTGCTTTTTCTTGTATGTAAATTATACCTCAATTACGTAAAATATATAGTGAGGGACAAAAAAGAAGAAAGCTCTCCAAAATACCTGATCTAATTTTTTAAAGAATTTATTTCCCAAAATCATATTCTTAAAAATAAAACATAAATGGGATAATGTATTTAAAAAGCATTTTATTAATAATGCTTAAATAGTAAATATGAGCTTTAATTATTTTAAAAAATTTTTTCAAAAAATTGAAAATGTTTTCTGAAGCTTTTTAAGTCACAAAATTTAAGCCTGTATTATGCACATTATACTCATAGAGGAGTAGTAAGATTGTTAATAAATATATAAAGTATCAATAGTTTTGAGCCTCCGTTTACTTAAAATTCATTTAAAAATAATAATTCCTTTTAGACATGATTTCTAAGTAAATTGTTTACACTAGTTCTCCAAAGTACGAAAGAAATAATATTTTTAGAAACTCTAATGATTGGAACAGTACATAGTTTTCAACTATAGAGATAATACCAGGAGCACTACTATCAGATTTGAGTTGTAGAAGTATTTATCTTATTACTATAATAAAAATAATCTCATCCATTTATATGTGACTAAACCATATATTAGTTCTAGCTTTTTCTGCACAATGTTAAATATTTAAACAAAAAGGAAGAAAATAATTCTAAATATGTAAATGATTTCCATATACAAATGTTCCTTTGTCTCTGAATATTTTATGATCTTATAATCTATGAAAATAATCTATATATTATTAATATTTATGTTTTTCTGCAGTAACTATTATGAGATTGGAGATTAGTATTATATAGGGTAAAAAGTCCTGAGAAGATGTTACTTGTGCCTCACGTATTTATTCAACACACAATAATTGAGCAGCTAGTGCTATCAAGGACTAAACTGTGCACAGTAAATATAGAGCAGGGCTCTCAAATGTTGATCCTTTAAAAGATACCTTCTGTAAGTAAAATAAAGAAACAAAAAAAAATCCTGTAGGAAATAGGAGTGGTTGGTTAATTTGAGGGGTAAGGAGTTGGTGAAAGTCATCTGTATAGAAAGGAAGAACAGAGAATTTATTTTAAGCTAGGAAATGTCCTTAAACAACCATTCTTCATGTTGGGGGATACAGAGATAAGAGTCCCTGGAATGAATGTCCTTACAGACCAATAGGATAAACTGTGAATGCCCTGAGGACAAGGGCTCTTCCCTTTATCTGTTTCTCCTCAGCAAGGAGGGTGATGTTTGGAACATGGTAAATATTTGATGCCTATTTGTTGATTGAGAAGATCCAGCCCTTTGCTTTGAGTCCTTGAGTATTTTAATAGGGTAATAAGATTTAAACAGAGGCATCAGTAAAATTATGGTCTCTAATGGCAAAACCAAATAAAAAATTTCTTTACATTATTGCAATGGAGCTTTCTACCTGCATTTACTCCTAGATCTCCACCATTTTAAGGTAAGCCCAAACTGATTTGAGAGTGATTGTCCTGGCTGGTACCACTCGGATAAATAGTTTAGGTGCTAGGACTGTGGCCAGGTTGAATTTTCAACGATTGGAATGGTTTGTCATTGAAGGATTTGATATGGATAAAGTCTTTACATCATAAATGTGAAAGTAAATTTCAAATACTAGAATATTCAGGTAATTTTTCTTTCCTTTCCCCAGATTCCTCAAAATTTTACCTACAGGCAGATTTTGATCTAGCAATGGTTTTTACCTGTCACTCTCTGCAACTTTAAGCATTCCCTCTCCAACAGCTTGGAAATTCAAGGAGGATATGACAATAACCTTTTGAAACTGAAGGAAAAAAAAAAGGATAGTGGTAGTTCTATTCACACAAGAGCAATATCATGTAGAGCTTTTGATTTTAGAGCTTTGCACTCCTTTTCAAATTTAGATACGAAGTTACTTAATCATGCAATGGAGAGGGGCAGGTTTTGAAAGAAAACTCAAACTCTCTGGCTCTAGGCCTGAGAGTTCCTTGTAGGCCACAGACTTGATATGGCCATCCAGATCACTAAGGAACCAGTTGAATTCTACGTATTTATGTTTACCATACAAGAAGCAATAGAAATAATAAAGAACAGAACAGAAAAAAATGAAACTGAAACACAGACCAAAAAAAAATACAAAAGATCAATGAAAAAAAAAGTTAATGTTTTGAAAAGATAAACAAAATCGACACAGCTTTAGCCAGACTAACTAATAAAAAAAGAGAGAAGACCTAAATAAATAAAATCAGAGATGAAAGAGGGGACATTACAACTGATACTGCTGAAATCTAAGGGACCATTAGAGACTGTATGCCAATGATCAACTATATGCCAATAAATTGGAAAACCTGGAGAAATGGATAAATTCCTAGACACATGCAACCTAACAGGATTGCAACAGGAAGAAATCCAAAACCTGAATAAACCAATAACAAGTAATAAAATAAAAGCAGTAATAAAAAGTCTCCCATCAAAGAAAAACCCTGGACCCAAAGGTTTCACTGCTAAATTCTGCCAACCATTCAAAGCAGAACTAATACCAATCCTACTTAAACTATTCCAAAAAATCAAGGAGGAGGAAATACTCTCAAACTCATTCTATGAGTCATGTATCACCCTGATACCCAAACCAGATAAAGACACAGCAAAAAAGAAAAAAAAGAAAGAAAGAAAGAAAGAAAGAAAGAAAGAAAGAAAGAAAGAAAGAAAGAAAGAAAACCACAGGCCAATATCTCTTAAAAACACAGATGTGAAAATCCTCAACAAAATACTAGCAAACCAAATTTAATAAAACATTAAAAAAGATTATTCATCATGATGAAGTGGAATTCATCCCAGGGAGGTAAGAATGGTTCAACGTACCCAAATCAATCAATGTGGTGCATGAAATGAACAGAACAAAGGAAAAAAACTATATGATCATTTTACTTGATAGTGAAAAAGCATTCGGTAAAATTCAACATCCTTTCATGATAAAAACTCTTAAAAACTGAGTGTGGAAAGAACTTACCTCAACACGATAAAAGCCATATATGAGAGATCCGCACCTTGTCATACTGAATGGGGAAAAACTGAAAGTCTTTCCTCTAAGTTCTGGATGCCCTCTGACACAGGGATGCCCCCTTTCACCACTGTTATTCAACATAGTATGGGGAGTTCTAGCTAGAGCATTGAGACAAGAAAAAGAAATGAAGGGCATCCAAATTAGAAAGGAAGAAGTTAAATTATCCTTGTTTGAAGATGATCGAGAACCCTAAAGACTCCACCAAATAACTATTAGAACTGATTAAAAAATTCAGTAAAGTTGAAGGATGCAAAATTGACATGCAAAAATCATTAGCACTTCTATATGCCAACAGTAAACAATCTGAAAAAGAAACCAGGAAACTAATCCAATTTATAATAGCTACATATAAAATAAAATTCCTAAGAATAAACTTAACGAAAGAAGTGCAAGATCTCTATAATGAAAACTATACCACATTGATAAAAGAAATTGAAGAGGACACAAAAAAATAAAAAGATATTTTATGCTCATGAATTGAAGGAATCAATATTGTTAAAATGTCCATACTACCCAAAGCAATCTACAGATTCAATGCAATCCCCATTAAAATACCAATAACATTCTTCATAGAAATAGCAAAAAATAACCTTAAAATTTATATGGAAACACAAAATATCCCAAATAGCCAAAAAGCATCCTGAGCAAAACAAACAAAACTGGAAGAATCACATTACCTGTTTTCAAATTGCACTACAGAGCTGTGGTAACAGAGTGGTCTTAGCATAATAACAGACATGCAGAACAATGGAACAGACTAGAGAAGCCAGAAATAAATCCACACATCTATAGCAAACTTACCTTCAACACTGGGCCAAGAACAAACAGTGTGGAAAGA
>CAUYSK010015695.1:0-21899 GCA_963575035.1 Avahi laniger | reverse complement strand
ATGGACTGGAAGTGGCTTCTTCTCAAGGTATGGATATCAGTGTTTTATTAAGCTGAACAAATCCAGAGATATATTAACGTGGTATGTCTTTATTTCCACGAATGACCAGATAAAAAGTGAAAAGAGGGCAAAACATCAAGCTGCACAATAAAGATAAAGTCTACACTAGATAAACAAATAGTTATTTAGGACTTTTGAAATGACATATAATTTGCTTCAAGTGGAGGTCTAGACAAGTTTCCATAAGGAGGACTATGAACTGATTGGTGGGCGTATCAGGGCTTCCTTCCTCACCATGTGAATGGTACACAATGCAGAAGTGAGCAGGACTGGGACTACAGGAAACTCCATTTTGGAAAAGAAAATATTAGATGGTTAGTGGTATGGTTGAGTGAAACATTATTTTTTATGCATAATCCCTCTCTGGGGTGGGCCAAATGGATCAACAAGGGACTTTAGTTCAACTTTGATATACTGAAGCAGTTATTTCATAGGACTCTACTTCTAAGAATTTGTATTTTACCTAATTAGAAAAGAGTATCCCAAGATGCAGCATAACATTCTTTAGTCCTAACCCCAAAGTAAATACAAACATTCATACTTTCTGTGAAATTAAAATTGATCCTTCCCTTTCATAACATATCACAAATTTCCAATCACTTTTCTATTTACATCCTTCAACATATGATTCCCCCACACCCCCAAATCAACATTTTAACTGTGGAGGTCTTGGGGGAGATAGCTGAGCGTAATCTTTACACAATTTTTCTTGGATTTCTAAGAAATTTACTACAAATTACAAGTGACAAAAATAGCATCATATTTTCTACCTACTAGACAGTGCAATCTTTTTCTATTGTTCTTTTCTCTTTCTTTTTCTTTTTTCTCTGCTTTCTATCATTTGGTTATTTTATTCTTTTAATGCCTAGGATTGTGTATCTCTATGAAGTTCCTCCTTCCTGCATTCATGCAGCCCATTTTAGAACACTTTTCTTCTCTTTTCTTTCTTATAGATTCCAAACAGTTTCCCTTTCTTCCCTTTTTACCCACTGTATTCCAGTCTTTCTCTTCTTTACTCCTCTGCTTAGAGGGACATTTCCCAGATGAAAGTGTTTCAGGATCAATTTTCATTTGGGGTCAAATTTTGTTACCCTCTGCCCTCAAATACTGTCATGGAATTTACTAATGATGAAGAGATCATTAATATATATTTGCATAACCAATTTTATTCCTTTGAATTTTATCCCTTTCTAAGTTATATTTCATTTCTCAAACCAAGCTTCAAGCATCTAAGTTATAATGAATTATTTATGAGAGTTTGTTTATCCCTTTAAATACTAGCATAAGATGCTACCAATTACCTCAATAACTGATTTTGCAGGGGCAGTGAAATATAGATTTTTAAGAACTAGCTAGTAAATAAGACTAATAACATGAATAATCTTGATTATTTTCCTTAGAAACATCTAAAAACCTCTTTTCTATAAGTAGTTGAGATATTTTTCTGAGAATTGTCAGAATGGTTTTTCCTATTTATTGTACTATGTTTCCAAGCAGATAGGCACAGTTTTCAGTATACAGTGAACATCGATGGGAGAAAAATCTGTAATTGTCAGAATTAAACATGAGTAAATTCTCCTTTTCTTTTTTCTAGATAGCAGCTTCTGCAACAGATTCTATGAACATGGCATTTAGGGGACTTCATTATAAAAATATGTTAATATAAAATAAGTTTTTTTATAACATAAGAATTCAGATATGATTATAAATACAAAGTCCTAAGTAGCTGTGGCCTGTAGCCCTCAAAATTATGAGACATCATAATACCCACAGATATTAATTGAAAACTTCCCTGGGCATTTTTTCAATTCATTTCAATGTAAGAATACATACAAAATGTTACAGTTAACACACCCAGAATTAACATATTTGGATATCTTTTCGTAGATGGTTTATGAAAGGTTTAGTTACATTGTTAAGGTCACTTAAGCAAGCAGTGACAGATCAATTGTTCTTAGCAATATCACTTTCCTCCCATTTTTGTACTCTTTCTCGATTCAACTTTGAGGATTGACGGGTGTGTAATGGTCAAGAATGAGCAAACCAACATGATGAAATGATTTACATTTTGAGTTATGAAACTATTATGAATACTGGTGGAAAATTTGTGAGTGGTAGAAGTCCACTCTGCTCTTCTTTCCTGGGGCTTCCCACCCACTTCTCATGACTTTTATTTATTTTTTAATTTTTTTTAAATTTCAGAATATTATAGGGGTACAGACATTTTGGTTACATATAATGCCTTTGCCTCCCCCAAGCCAGAGCTACAAGTGTGTCTTTCCCCCCCATACAGTGTGCTCTGCACCCGTTAGTTGTGAGCTTACCCCCTCCCACGACCCCCCCCACCTGACCAGCACTGGATTAATATTACTTCTATATGAGTACCTTAGTGTCGCCCAGTTAGTACCAATTTGATGGCGAGTACATGTGGAGCCTCACTTCAAAGGATGGGCTCCACCTCTATCCAGGTTAATACAAGAGGTGCTAGATCACCATTGGTTTTTGTGGCTTTGTGGAACTCCGTGGTATACATATACCACATTTTGTTAATCCTCTCATGTATTCAGGACACTTGGGTTTTCCTTATTACCTGTAACCATTATCCCGTGTTAGTGATTCCCTACAGTGGAATCTTGAGAAGACTAAAGTTGTCCCCACCCTGCCACTGCCTCTCCACCCCAGGTGTTTTCATTTTCTCTTTTATCAAGATCGGAGCTCAGGAGCAGAATATTCACACTTTCAGTCATCCTGAGTCATGGCTGGTCATCCTCTCCCTCCTTCCCTTATCAAGTTGGATTTTTGGGAGGCTTGCCCATGTAACTTTTCACCAAATAAAATGAGCATGAGAACAAAACAATGTCTGCTTTTTATGTTGGAAAATTTGCCTGAGTCCATTAAAAAGGGGAAACCAGATTGGCTGACCAACTTCCGATGCCCACCAAGTCAATGAAAACCCCTTTCTCAGCATTCCTTGCATGTCACAAATCCTGTCAATCACTGTTGACATTAGAAAAGATTGTTTTATTTTTCATTAGCTCCTGATGCAAGGATGAATTTTCAGTTTGGCTGCTGGTTTATTCTGTATAGACAGTCCTCTAAAAGGTAAATGATGGTGTGTGTGTTTACGTATGTTTTTATGTCTTTGAATTTAGGATAAACACTGCAAAGTGGATAAAGTCTCAAGGAGGCTAACTACCATCATTTGCAAACATGCACACATAACTGGTGAATGGAAAATAGCATATAATTACATGGAAAACAAGCATGTGATATTATGCGGAATCTTATATGTCAACCGAAAGAAACAACAGACAAAAGGTAAACAAAACCCCCGAACCCTAATACCTCACATCCCTCCCAATAGGAACTGCCTCTCTCTTCTGCGTGGTGAGCCTGTGTGCCAAAATAACCACAGAGTTCTGGTCCTGAGCTGAACAGTGTTGTACAAAGAGCTGTGGGGTAGGTGTCAAATGCTCTGGGTTTAATTATATTTTTGCCACATTCTGATTCTGCAAAAACTTGAGCAAGACACTTGACTCTCTCCAACCTTGATTTTTCTCATTCACAACAAATGAAGCTGTATTATAGGCTCAACTCCCTCTCTAATTTGTTATGAAGTGTAAATTAAACAATGTAAGTGGAATCATTTTGTAAGATGTTAAGTCTATAAGAAGGTAACATTTCTCTCATTTTTAATAAAAGCTATATCATTGATTAATGATTAATGAGTTTGACTCCTCACAACTTCTACACAGCCAGTCCTCACATGAAGGCAAAAGGGGGAAACAAAATTAACTCCATCCCCAGGAAAAGTGGCTTAATTTTCTGGGCTAGTGTTTACTGCAGAGAAGTAGGCTGACTGGTGTTTTATTTAAGGGACATAACCTAGCAGGCACTGGGCTTAACACGCCCTTGGAAGTGCTTTAACTTGCCTTCATTAAGCCCACACAGCATTTCAGAGGCAATGAGTAGGCAGACTTAGGGCTGCTCACAATGCAAGAGCCTTCCACCCTATATCCGCGTATCAGGCTTGGTGGCACTGGGCCATGTTGACCACACACACCCTGCAGGCAGTTGAGCTGTGACCCTCTCTATTTGTCAAATATTTACTGTCTCTCTGAAAAGCCCCAGATACTCTGAGGGACTCAAGAACAGAGGCCTAAGACTTAACATACGTCACCTTGGACCTGACTAATGCTCTGATAGGGAAGTGAAATTAAGTCGACAACAAATTGCAATATACAGCAGCATTTGATAAATTCCACATGTGTCGTTAAGAGAATAAGGGCTGTGGGAGCAATCGTATCCAGCTAAGGTGTTGTGGAATGAGGAGTTAGAACAGGAAATATCTTCTGTTTGAAGAATGGGAGAAATTTTAGATGGTTGAGAAGGAAGGGATGGGATCAAGGAAGGGTATTGTACCCAGAATACCAAAAGAGTTTTTGGGAACAGATTTACTTTTTAAATGTCTGAATGCATTTTTGGTGCCATCAGACAACCTCTCTAATTTTGCATTGCAAATCGCAAATAAAACACCCTCAGGGATCAATTGATATTAAATGTAATTGCTATAAATATAATACATACTAAAATATTGGGTCCTATTGTTATTATTATTCATGCTAACATGATTAAGCATATCTTAAAACTTATTGTTTTAATTAGATTAGGTTAATCAGAGTGGCAATTGTCATGGTGTTATGGCAAGAGTCATGGTGCTCTCAGCTAGTCAATGACCATGACAGATCTGTCAAAAAGCTTTCAATTAAAATTTAGTCTCTTGGAAATATAAAAAGTCTGGATATACAGGGCACTCAGATCATACCTGAACTGAGGGTAACTCCTAGGCTGGGTAAGACCGCCAATGAGGAAAAGCAAATCAATTGTGAACTAGAAGACCTGCATTCTGTTCTCAACTGTGCCCTTATCTTACTGGCAGTTTTGATTCATAATTTCTTGAGAACAATATTGAATCCTCAATGATTAAACGAATGGAAATTTAATATGAGCCTTGAAGTGCTGCTTAAAGAAGGGCAGGCTTGGAAATGGAGCCAGAAATTTCTGGAAAGTTCAGGACCATTTATAAATGTGGAATTGAGCAACTTACCAATATCTACATTGTTTACACTAAAACTCCTTTGCTCTCCTATGATGTAAAGTTTGGCAGGTACTGAAATTGTTTACTGAACATGTTCATCTGACTTAAGGTGAAAGAAAGGGAATAGAAAAAACACAAAGTGCAGGAGGAAAACTATGGACGTGTTGGAATCACTAGAATAGATGTCTCTAATTCTCTGGAAAACTGAAGCTGAAGGTAGCATGAAGAATGGCAAAAAAACATCTAGGGATCCATCCATTTGACAGCTGTATGAAGCAAGATTTGTCACATGCATGGGAACAGTGTCACTTCTTTGCATGAGAGGTACAAGGTCTGTCAAGAAAGTATCCAGCCATGTAAGCTGTTCTCATTATATTAACATCTCTGCCACGCCATACTCACATTCACAAGATAGGGCTATGCTGCTCCATGAAACCTTAAATGTTATTGTGTGACAGCCAGGCTTCTTAATTATAGATGGCAAAGTACATTCCAGCTAGTTTAAGCATAAATAGATTTATGAAGGAATGGCTGATAGTTTATGGAACATTGGGGAAGGCCAGAGAACCAGATTTGGGTTTTGCGGCCAGGAAAACGTGCCAACCACACCATGGGACTCTTCTAGTGGAAACAGCCATGAAGTTGCTACCCACACTTAGGAACCTGAAGCTGGCCTGGATGCCAACATCCCACCATGCTGTCCAGGACATCTGATTTCCCCTTGACCGGCCGCCACCTTATGCAGGTGCATTTGATTGGAAGAAACTGATAGCCGGCCTGCAGCCTGGCTGGAAGGGAGTCAATGGAATGTTATTTGTAGCTTTCCAGCCTATACAGTAAAGAAAAGGAAACTAGAAGGATGTTGGAAAACATGCTAAGTGAGCCAAATATCAGGTTATGTTACAGGTAACATCACGTAGTAAAAATAACAATAGTCATCTTTTATATAGCACTCATTATGCAAGGTCCTGCTCTCAGCCATTCTGCTGTTTCTATTCACTCAATGCTTAAAAACAATCCATGATGAAAGTTCAGTAGTCATCTGCCTTTTATAGAAAATGAGGAACAAGAGATTTGCTTAGTTGTCCCAGGTCACATAGCTGCAGAGCCAGGCATTGGGCCTTGGCAATCTGCACAGAGGAAGGGGATTGACAACCAGGGAGGAAAGGGGAGTGACAAAAGCTCAGTGATAATCAAAACCAGGTAGCCCAACTTTACTTGCTTAGATAAAAGAGTGGCCTCTGATCTGGAATTTGGTACCAACCTGGAATCTAACTCAGGGACACAGAGCAAAGCTACCAAGTGAAGGAATTTTTCTCTTCTAGGACATGATGAAGGTTGTGCAGCTTGACGGCTCTGCACAGGAGAACAAGAAGCAATCTTGTTACTTCTATTCCTGCCAGCCCAGCCTTCTGCTTTACTGACATAAGAAAACTTGACCGCTGGCACAGCAGAGGGATGTTTTCAGGAAAGGTCAGGGGATATTGTGTTCTGCCTCTTGACATCATCAGGACAATCTTTGGCCTCATTGTAATTGCAGATCTTTATCAACCGCCTGAGAAGAGACAGTGGCAATGCAGTTTGAGTTCCAAATTCCAGGGTGATCCTCTAACATAAAAATTGAGAAAAATCATCTCTGACTTGCAAACTGAGAAAATCTGAAAGGGAAATCATTGAGATAAAACAAATATTGACTCTCAGTATAACGGTTTATAACTACACTTTAAAAATGCATCAGCCAGATTTGCTAGGACAACAATAGCTGCCCTTTCCTATTTGATGTTTTTATTGTCTAATTTTGATGTGAAATTTTTGTCCTTTGATGTCTCGATTGTCAGGACACATATGCCTGTTAATTACTTTGCTTAGAAATGCCATTGTTCAGATGTTAAAATGGTTCATGTTTGGACTTCCTGGGGACAATACGGCTCTCTAGGGGGTACTTTGCTTGATGAAAACGTTGTTCCTGAATGATCATTCCTTCCTTGCATAAGTGTGCTAATAAATACTACTAATGAGCATATTAAATATGTTTCTTCCTCCATTATGTGCTAGGTCACCCCTATACATATCATAGATTGGTTTTACTTATAAAATGGAGCCATTTATTTACTCTTTAGAGAACTTTACTACTTTAAAGATTTTCTGTTTAAAAACTATTTTGTTACTTTTCTCTCCTATGGAATGATTAAAAATATTAGAGAAATGTAAACCTGAGTCTCATCAGATCAAATAGGAAAAAAATAGCATAGGAGGAGAAGATATAAACATTTTGGTAAGATCAAAAATAATATTTTTTTCTATTCAATAGGTCAGGGAGAAGACTGTTTAATACTTTATCCGTGTAACATTCTTATAATCTATAATGCATTGCCCTCAATAAATACATTTGTGCCAAATCAAACCATGTCCCACTGGAGTATAATTTAAAAAACACTTTGTTAGGAAACTCATCAAGATAGTGTAGCTATAGCGAATGTTTTTTACATGGTGATAAAATAGCCACATTCCCAAAGATTGAAGGGGGAAGTATTATCTTATTTTCAGCAACTACATAAGAACACCAAATAGGCAGCTCAGTTGTTCCGAAGGTGAACATTCCTATTGCTCTATGTCTTCTTGTTCCCACAGTACTTTTATTCTATAACCAGACACCGTTAACTTACGTACACCAACTTTTTAAAATCTTAAGTGGTCTTTCTGAGTCAGATTTCTATGCTCTCTATTGTACCATGTGACATCAATGCAAATATAACTGATAGTGATAAAGTTGCTTTGGTGAAATCTTTTGGCTGGTTTTTAGGCTTTTTGATGCACAGTGGAACATAATATTTTCCTGTTTATGTTCTGTATCTCACAATTGAATAAGAATCCACAAAGATTTCCATAATCTCTTACTTATTTCCACCCCTACAAATTGTATGCATAAACTCAAATAGACCTTGAGGGTTTTGGTAACATTAAGTCACTGGAGAATTTATATCACATGGCAAGTTAAGAAGAGTGAAATATAAGGAGACACGAGAAATATCTTTTCTGTTTTAGTAAGCGAGTATCTAGAAAGGCTGAGTGCTCTTGATTAGAAAGTAAGACTGTGTTTTACTACCAAGTATAAAAAGACAGGAGAAAGAGTTCCTTGGAGTGTTTCATCATTTAACAGGCAGTCCTTTGAATGGTAGCCAGTGAAAGCAGGCTATTACTATTAGCACCTCTCTTTACATAGCTAGAAAATATTGATTACTTGGTTTTCAAGAAAATTACATAATAAATTCAGACTTGATCTACCATTTCCTTTCTCTGTATTTGTTCTGATTTGCTGTTGAATCCATTTTTTACACATTTAAGTCTGACTCTTTTCCCCATAGAGGAATGTGGGTTACACATAATGAACAGGATCGAATTTGTGTTCAGATTATTAATGGATTGGTAACAACTGTTACTGTGTCATGCTTCTCTCAACAGCTGTTTATATTTTATTTAAAATGTGTAAAAACGTTTTCATGTAGTACCTTGATCTGTATAATAATTTCCTTTTGTTCCAAGCCGTTGAAGGTGTCTTTGAACCCACAAGGAATTATTCATCTATTCCTTCAAGATGGGTTCACTTCCATCATAAAAAATGAACATCATGAAAAATGAACTCTGAAATCAAAGTAAGGAAACAAAGGTGAGTGAACTGTACAAGGCAATAGAATAAAAGTCCAGGCAGCTGTGGAAAATGATCAGTCACTATTGTTTTAAATCGCTCCTGATTTGCACCAGGAAGCAGTCTTAGTGCATTACCCCAAATCTTTTCCAGAATTATCTTTTGTGTTCATTCTCTGCTTACAGCCTCTCTAAAAATTCTGCTCACTGTTTGTCACAGTCAGGAACAAGTCTGTTAAGCTCCCCCTAGTTGATAAGTAGGCATTGTTACTTATGGATATCCTGTTGTGCTTGCCTCCTGTAGTCTTGAATTTTCTTATTGTTCAAGCCAGAGTGATCTCAGAACAGCATTCTTTGTAAAATACAATGTCTACTTAAAATTTGTCAATGTGTTTCCCAAAATAACTTGGATATGAGTCCAAATGACCGTCCTCTCCACATGCTTCATTGTGATTAAAGTAAAACCAGAAAAAATAATCTTCGGAATGGAGAAAGGAGGCAGAGCATCATCTTAAAAATTACTGTATCACCTGCAAAATGCCCATGAAAGGGTCCTCCTTTTCGAAGAAAAGGATAAGAGCATGTGAGTCCATAATATGCAAGTAGAGAAAAACTGAAATAAAAGGAGAAAAGCTTTTACTGCTCTGTCAATAAATGATTTGGATAAATTGAGTTGGGTGGGGCAGGGGTGGGATGTAGGGAAGAAGGGAGAGGTTGAAGAGAGAAGATTGAATAAATATGAGAGTTCTGAGAGAACAGTGTGGTTTTGAGCTTGCAAATTAGCAAATGACTTTTCTTTAGTAAAATCCAAAGGTTTTATTTTTAATTACTTTTATATAGCAATCCCTGTTTTATGGGAAACTCCAGACTGATATTGTGAAGAATTTCTTGAGTCATATTTAACACCGTTTCCCCATAATGTTTTAGATGTGAAGATTCCAGATATTATTAGAAATCAGAGCATGAGTTTATGTAATGTTTAACATCTTAATGTCCTCTTTGTACACAAAGTATATCTTACTTGTACTAGGAAAATGGCAGTTCATCAGTGAAGGAAGGTAAGAAAGACTGGGTATGAGGAAAGGAGTCCAGGCTGCAAAAGGAGATGCATGACTTTACTATCTAAACAAAACCGAGAAAAAAATAACAAAATATTTCAGAGGAGGAGTATGTTTATTTGTAGCCCCAGGGTAGGCAATTTATGTGCCAATAAGTTATGTGGGTTTTATGTGCCTATTAGTTTGCTTTTCAATTAAAAAATGTGTACTTACCATAGCAACATCCATCTCTCCTGATACACAGGCTAATAGTAAGCCATACAGAGCACCTTCTTAAAGCAACACACAAACAAGCCACCAGATTCCAATAGACGCAAATTTCTTTAAAACGTATCATTGGAACAGATGTGCTCCAAATGCTATTTTTATTTTAGAAATGCATTTTCTGTTTCACATGGTAACGATAATTCTGAGTTGTGAAAGGGCTCTTTAAAAATCAAGCTGCAAAATAGTAAGCATTATAAACTAACAAGTGATCTTAAAAAGGAAATATTTCCATTTATCAAAGAGTCAATTTCCTAAATTAATTGTCCTGTTAGTTATGAGATAGATTATCTTCTGTTTCCTAAAATATTTGCTTTTATTTTCTCTGCATAATTATTATCCAAATATATTAATGAGAAGAGATAGAAAAAACAAACAAACAAAATTGCTCCTTTTCATCTGTCTTCATTTTGGTGGACACAAATCTAGTAAATATTCTGGCTATTAAAATGGTTATTATATTGATAAATTGGATGAGACCTATTTAAGGACTTTTGGATGACTTTAGAAGAATTTAGATGATTTTATATTTTAAATTATTCAGTTTACATACAAATTTTTAAAAAATACAAATGTTTCCTCAATCTTGAAAATATTAAGAATAAACTATTGCTGAAATAATTAGGTAGCTTAGTGGCTAAGAGCAGGCGTTCTACATTCCAACTATTTGTGTGTGATTATAAATTCTACAATTTAAAAGTTGCAGACATTAAGCAGATTTAGTCTTTCTTTGGGCCTCCTTCTGACTGGTTGGAAAACTAGCATAACAAACGTCGTAGTGCTGTTGGGGGAATAATGTGAATTATTAATAGTATATATTTGGTATATATAGTATAGTATATATCTAGTAATAGTATATATCTAATATGTTTGCCATAAATGTTAGCAATAAAGATTAGGACCATAATCTAATATGTTCAGCAGTTTACATAACACTTATTTAAATGAAAGTTTATAAAGCTCATCTTATACTATATAAAGCAGTATACATAGATAACTTCTCGGCAAAATAGCATTTGATGACAAAGATGAGTTAATTTTCTACTTCTGTCATAGTTATTAGACAAATTTTCTGAGCCTCAGTTTTTCCTTTAATAAAATAAAAATAAAGACAATAATGTCTAACCTTAAAGGATTATTATGAGAAGTCAACAAGATAATAAAAATCAAGTTTCGATGCAGTAAAAGCCATATGACATTCATTCAATGAATAATGCTTTCCTCAAACTTATGGCACAATTAATAAATTTCAGGTACCTTCTACAATAGAGAGTAAGATCAATATTTTTAAATAATATTTTTTAAGTATTGGGCATGTAAAAAAAATAAAAAGAGCAAATTAAATCTAAAAAAAAGCAAGAAAAAAATAAATAAAAATTAGAGCTGAAATCAAATCAGTGAAATTGAAAACAGGAAATCAATAGAGAAAAGCAATGAAACTAAAAGATGGTTCATTAAAAAGATCAATAAAGTCCATAAGCCTTCAGCCAGGCTTAGAAATAAAGACAGAAAACACTGACAAATAATTTCGTAAATGAGAGAGGGGACATTACCATGGATATTAAAATGATATTAATGGAATAGTATGAAACAACTATGAGAGAAGTATAAATCTTTACTTTCATATATTTAGAAGTTTTTCTAACCAGTAGACACTCACCACCATAAAAATCCCTTAGGAATAATCTAGGAGCATCTCAATTTTAATAGATTGATGTGCATAAATTTAAATACCATTTTTAAAATATGAATATATTGTTGTGAAGCTATTCCTAAAGAAACGAAGCTTTGATATTAAATCAGCACATGTGAACATGTTTAAGGAAAACAGGAAGAGTCCCCAGATATGAATCCAGAGACAGAGACAGGAACACATTCATGCAGGATCTTTTCTCCTTTGCAGACATTTTTTTTTTTTTCACTAAGTGCAATAGGAGGTCATAGGAGAATTTTAATCAAAGAGATCACATAATTAAATGTGTGATTTAACAAGATTACTCTGGATATGTAATAAAGAATGTAATAAATGGAACCCACAAAGACATGGTGCCCACTATAGGGGATACATGAGCATTTAAGATGTGCTGAGATTTTAAAAAAAACACATGAGATGAAAGTAGAAGATGCAGAGAAAAGAGCAAAAAGAAACGAAATTTGTGAGCACGATCCAATCAACATTAGAAACATTAAAAAAAAAATAAGTTGCTACTGGGGATGCAATTAATGACATGGTTAATAAACATGAAATACTGCCTGACAATACAGAGAGAATGCCCCAAAGTGAATCTGATGAGGGAACAGATGAAAACTATGCATAAAAAATAAATGAAATTTAAGTGCTATAAATATAACTTAGAAAGAAACAAGGTAATTGAAAGTGAAGCAATAAAGATACAAGAAAAGAGCTTGTAAGCAAATTTCCTTAGGAAGAGGGGAAATATAAGTATATAAAGTGAAAGGCTATCTGAGTTGCAAAATAACTTGAATCCCACATATAGATACAATCTCACCAAAGATTTTACCTTCCATGATAGAAGAAAGAAAAATTATATAACCATCTAAGAAAATAGATTACCTACAAAGGATGTAAACTCCTACTATGGTGAATGCTGGAAGAATATACATAGAGATGTGAAATAAAGAAATTGTAACCCAATTATTTTATATATAGCTAAGTACTTGAGAGTAATAGAAAAATAATTTCAATATACAAAAAAATCAGAAAATAAACAATGCATCCCAAATTTTATAAAATAAAACACAAGAACTACTATAGTTGACTAAGAATTGACAAACAAATACATATAGTTACACAAACAGACAAAAATAACAGGAAACCACAGAAAATTGTAGCTAAGTATTTTTCCCTTCATAATTTGGATCTGAAATTTAAAAATTTAATATTTGTTAGCCAGATTTAATAATCTGTGAGTAAATCATGATCCTTTCCTCAGCACTTCTTTCTCAATTATTTT
This sequence comes from Avahi laniger, assembly GCA_963575035.1. NCBI lineage: Eukaryota > Metazoa > Chordata > Mammalia > Primates > Indriidae > Avahi > Avahi laniger. The sequence continues at coordinate 8,799 of CAUYSK010015695.1, read as the reverse complement.
CTGAGTTTTAAGAAATTTGTTTATATATTCCATGTTTGAACCCACAATGAAATTTTCATGTTCACTTTAGACAATAACAAACAATGTACAAATCCAGCTGTCATTTTAATGGCTAAACTACTTACTTGGTTGGAATACTGACAGAGAAGAATTACCTACAAATACATTTTTTCTCATGTTCTCAAATCAGAAAAAATAGGAGTATAGAGTTAAGAATCATAATAGTCATTTTCATTTTCAAGGAACATGAAAAATGATTTTCTGCATCATTAAAAATCATAAAAATTGCTTTAGTCATTGAGATTTTTACTTGTGAAAAGTCCATAAACCACCCAGTTGAAAACATTTTTATTATAAGCCCGGCTTCATATTTCCTTACCAAAATATGTGAAGCTTTTGCCTCAGAATGTTAAAAAATCATGTCATAATCTTATGAGACTTTAATCTGTTGATAAATATGGCAAGATTTTAATAGTGATAAGAAATGAATATTTTAAAATATTTACAATATACTTTATTTTTCAATTTTTACAATGAAATTGTTACATTGTATAATCACAAAAATTCATGTTTGGAAAACCAAGCAATATAATTTTACATATATCATTTGATCTCAACTCTACATAAGCAGAAACAAAAGAGTAGAAGGAATATTCTCAAATAGCAAAAGTTGATAATTCTGGGTAGTGTATCATGGGTAATATTTTCCCATTTTCTATTCTTCTATATTTTTCTATTATCTATAATAAAGACACATGATATTACAATGGAAGGTATCTTTACTAAAAATGTAAAAGCAAACATGCAAAGGGCAAAATTTTGCCTAGGCATTCTTGAGGAAAAATCAAGACATGAACAACATAATAAACCATCTTCACCAAACTGACATTTATTCAACATTCCATCTAACACTAGCAGACTATACTTTCTTTCCTAGTTCATCTAGAATACCAAGATAGAGAATATTCTGAATCATAAAGAAATCAATAAATTCAAATGGATTCAAAACATACCATATATACTTTCAGGCCACAATGGGATTAAATTAGAAATGAATGATTCTAATTTAAATCTAAAATTTTCAGAAAGATCTCTGGCAAATCCCTCAAAATTTAGAAAACAAAAAACTCTTCTAAATAACCCACGTTGAACGAATATAAAAATGCAAGCTGTTACCATGTATTGAAATTTAAAAAGGTATCAAATTTGGGGGGATGATATGAAAGAATTAATTCAGAGGGAATGCTACTGCACATAATGCTTATACTGAAAGGAAAAATGGAGTCAAGTCAATGACCTTGGCTTGCACTTAAGAAACTGGAAAAAATAGACAAAGGAAACTTAAAGTAAGTTGAAGAAAGAGAATAATAAAAACATAACTTAAATCAGTAAATAGAAAAGCAGTAAAAGAGTCAATGAAACTAAAAGCCAATGCATTGAGACATTTAATAAAATTGATAAACCCCTAGACAGATGGATTAGGAGAAAAAGACAGATGACAGAAATCATCAATATTCTGAATGATAAGCACCATTACCATAGATTCTACATTTATTAAAAGAATATTAAAGGAACATTATGGACAACTTTATGCCAATAAAATTAATAACTTAGATGAAATAACAAAATTCCTTGAAGAACACAAACTACCAAAACTCACTCAAGAAGATATCAATAACTTGAATAATTTTAAATATTTTAAAAATTTCAACTGGTAGCTAAAAGATTGCCACAGACAATACTCCAGGCACAAATGACTTTGCAAATGAATTCTACCAAAGATTTAAGGAGGAAATAATACAGATTCTACACAAATTCCTCCAGAAAATTGCAAAAAAGGAAATACTTCCCAAGTCATCCTTTGAGGTCAGCATTACTCTGTTGGTGTTCCCCAAGACCACTCTCAGCCTTAGTAATTCACTATATGGACTCATAGGATTTTGAAGCTATTATACTCACAATTACAGTTTAGTATAATAAGAAAATACATGCTTAAATCAGCAAAGGGAAAGGCACATGGGGCAATGTTTAGGAGAACCAGGCACAAACTTCCAGGTTCCCCTTCGCAGTTGAGTCTGATAGGGACGTGCTTATTTCTCCCCTCAGTGATGTCTGACAAGACCTGCAATGTTTTGCCAATCAGGGAAGCGCATCTAATTCTTGATGTCAAGGGTTTTTATTGGGAGTCAGTCACACGGGCATTAAGCACCTGTGTCACTGACTTCAGCAGCTCAGACTTTTTCTCCTCATCTCTTCCCCACATCCTGCCAGCAAAAACATACATTCATCATAAATCACACTGTTAGCATAAATTATTTGGTCAAACTGTATGAAAAGGCTGAAGTTCTCAGGCACAAAAACACACTTATCAGGCAAAATGTTCCCATGGTTCAGAGCTCATCTCCCAGGAGTTGATCAAGTCCAACAACTTGCACAAACGAAGGCTTGCTTAGTTAACCATTTCCTGTGCAATTACCCTGATGCTAAAACCTGATAAAGATATTACAAAAATGAAAATTATGGCCCAGCACCCCTCGTAAAGATAGATACAAAAATTCTAAACAAAACCTTAGCAAATTTAATCCAACGATAAAAATAAGAATGGATATTATATTGAAACTCAGGAAGTCATAGCCCAAAAATGCAAGTTCGGTTTAACATTTAAAATTAATCAATTTAATTCATCAAATTAACAATCTAAATAAACAGAGAAAAATAAACAAACGTGGTCATCTCTGTAGATAAAGGAGAAAACATTTGACAAAATTTGACATCTAATCCTGATTTTAAGAATTTTCAGCAAACTGTGAATATCAAGGGAACTTTCTCACCATGATGCAGAGCACCTCACATCATTTTGGTAGTTTAAGAATAAATATTTTTCCCCCTAAAATCAGAAACATGGCAAAAATGTCTGATCTTATTCCTATTTAGTATTCTAGTGAAGATTTTAGCTAATGCTATAGGGCAGGAAAAAAGCAATAAAAATTTCCAAATTATAAATGAAGTACAATTGTCTTTATTCACTGACAACAAGATCCTTCAAGTAGAAAATCCATGGAAACTACAAAAAACTACTAGAACTAATGATTTAGATTACCAAGGTTGAAGGATAGAAGATGAGAATATGAGAATCAGTTATATTTTTATATAATAGGAAAAAAATCACCAAAATGTATACATATTATTTGCAATAAAATAAAAATATAAAATAATTGGGTATAAACCTAGAAGACAGGCAAAATCTATGCAAATACTGCTGAGAGAAATTAAAGAAAACCTATAACACTGGAGTGATGCATTGTGTTCATGTGTTGGAATACTCAGTATTGTTACACATTCTCCTCAAATTGGTCTATAATTTTAATATGGAAGGATTTTATAAACATTGACAAGCTGATTCCAACATTGACAGGAAAATTCAAAACACTTAGAATAGCAAAAATTAAAAAAAATTAAAAAAGAGTGAATTTGAGCTAACACTGTCTGATTACTACATGACTTTATTAAAAGCTAGGATGGTATTTGCATTAAAACAGTGAGGCATTGGTATCAAGTTGTATAGATAGACGAATAGTCATAAGAGAGGAGCAAGACATAAAGCTGTAGATTTATGAACAACTTATTTTACGGAGGTACAAAGGCAATTCAATGAATATAGTATAATATTTTTAACAAATGATGGAAAAATTCCATATCATGTGAAAACAAAAAATTTTTGATCCATATTTCATGCCATATTCAAAAAATAATTCAAATTGCATACTAGACCTAAGTGTAAAAGCTAAACTATAAAATTTATAGCTGTAAACCTAGCCTCAATCGTAGCCCTAACACTAGGCCTAATCCTAACCCTAACCCTAACCTTAACTGAAAACTATCCAAATGCTCATCAACAGTAGAATAAATAAATGGATTGATAGTCACACAGTGAAATATTTTATAGCAATGGAAATGAGCTATACTTTTACGAAACAAAATAATGAATTTTACAAATTTCATATTAAAGAAGGCAGACATAAAAAAAGTACGTCTATATGATTTAATTTACATAATGGTATGTAGGTAAAACCAATATATACTGTTAGAAGTCAGTAGAGTGATGAAACATGGGGGATTGGTGTGGTGCTTGCTATGAAGGGCATGTGAATTGGTTCTAAGGTACTGTGATTTTCTGTTTGATCTTGAGGTTAGTTATAAGATATGCTCAGTATGAGAAAAATCATGTTGCTGTACTGTCAGGTATTTTTTTGAATATGTGTTTTACTTCAATAAACCACGAAGACATATAAGATCATGTTTCTCTCCCATAATATAATCATCAGAAAATTACAGGTTCTCAGATTTGCAAAGTTTTTAGACTTTCATTACTGTTATTCAGAGATTTTTAATTAGATAATGCAAGATGAAATTGATGCCTATTATTTTTTAAAAATTTTACTGAGGTGAATTTTACCTAATATAAAATTAGCCATTTTAAAGTGAACAATCTCATGGCACTTAGTACTTTTAGTACATTTAGTAAAATGTTGTGTAATGGCCATCTCTGTCAAGTTACAAACGTTTCTGTCAATCCAACATAAAACCCCATACCCATTGGGCAGTTTCTCCCCATTTCTCTCTATCCTCAGCGCTGATAACCATCAATTTGTATCTGTCTCTATGGATTTACACATCCTGGATATTTCATACAATAAATATTTCATAAATAAATTCATACAATGTATGACCTTTTGTGTCTGAAGTCTTTCACTGAATTCTTTCAAGGTTTATCCACATTCACTATGTATTAGGACATCACTCCTTTTTAGGATTGAATAATATTCCATTATATGTATATACCACAATTTGTGTACCCACTCATCTGTTGATGGATATCTGGACTGTTTTTTGGTTATTGTGAATAGCACTGCTATTAACATGCATGTAGCTGTATTTGTTTGAGTGCTTATGTTCAATTATTTTGGGTATACATCTAGGAATTCATTACCGGGTCATATGATAATTCTATTTTTAATTTTTTGAGGAACCACAAAACTGCTTTCACAGCAGATGAAATATTTTACATTCCAACTTGCAATGTACAAGGGTCCCAATGCATATAAATTTTTGATATTTTATGTTTTATATTGAGGCAAAATTATACTGAGGTAAAATTCACAAGCAGGAAAATGCAAGGATATTAACAGAACATCGTAATGAGTTTGGACAAATCTATACAATCACACAACCAACATACTAGGCAATAGATAGAATATTTCCATCAACACAGAAAGTTTCCTCATAATCCTCATATCAACAATTGTTCTCATTTCTATGGTTTGTCCAAGTTCATGAGTTTTTATTGATACAAAATATTCTTCATGAGCATATAACTTGCTTAGGTATTGTCCATTTGATGGAAATTTAAAACTTTTAGTTTAGGGTTATTATGAATGAAGCCAAGATAAACAAGTATTTTTTTTAGTGTGAGTAGAGATGTTTTCATTTCTTCAGGATAAATACCTAAGAGTAGAATTGGTGGGCCATAGGTAGGTATATGATTGACTTTATAAGACATTGTCAGCTTTCCAAAATGGTTGCAATATTTTACACTGCACTAGCAATGTTTGAGAGTTTCAACTTTTCCTCATGCTTGACAACATTTGCTGTTAACAGTTTAAATTCCAATTTTTCTAGTACATGTCAAGTGGTATGTCACTGTAGTTTTGATTTACTTTGATGACAGATGATGAGCAATTTTTTATATTCATATTAGCCATTTACTTATTAGGCTTTTTTGTATAGTATCTGTGCAAGTATTTGCTCATGCTTTTATTAATTTATTTGTCATTTTATTTCAGCCATGTAAGACTCTTTTAAATATAGTATGTATACAAATTTTTTGTCAGGTACATATGCATTATGAATATTTTCTCCCAGTTTGTGGCTTGCCTTTTCATTTTCTTACTGACGCCCTTTAGGGAGAAGTTCATTTAATGGAATCTAATTTATAAATAATTTATCTTATGTTTTTTCCATTCTATGTGCTAAAAAACACTATAACCAGGAGATATTCTCCTATCTTTCCTCCTTAAACTTTATAATTTCCTCTTTTACATTTAGGCATCAATCTCAAATTAATTTTTATGTGTGGTTTGAGAAAAGAGTTGTGCTTTATTATTCCATATGTTTATCCACTTGTTTCAGCACCATTTTTTGGAAGATTTTCCATTTCCCATTGAATTATCTTAGATCTTTTATCGATCAACCATGTAAGTTTGGTTCTATTTTTGGATTCTTTTTTTTTCCCCATTGATCTGTTAGTCTATCTAGGTAAGAAATGCAGAAGGCATCTCCTCCAATGTCAGGAACAAAACAAGGATTTCACTAACACCGTTACTTAATGCATATTGGAGATGTGGCATAAACTGAAAGCTGTTCACTAAATCATACTACTTAATCAGAAAATACTCCCTCCCCAGAAATCAAAGACAACCACGGTTCTAATATTTTCTCACCACAGAATAATTCGTCTGCTGTAGAATTTCATATAAATGGAAAAATGCAATACATGCTCTTTTACACATACTTTTTGTAATGAGAAAGACTTAAGCATATTTAAAAGTAATTGGGATGACCCAGTGAGATCAAGGATGTGTGTGTGTGTGTGTGTGTGTGTGTGTGTGTGAGTACATTCTTGTGATGAAATAAGGTGACCATGAATGTGGGTAGATTATGACATATAACAGACCTACAGTAAATGTTTTTTTGGGGGATCATTGTTATCTATTTTTATTTATATTTTTAATCTGAACTGTTGTTAACATTGATGTGTTTTGCTCTTGTAGCTCCCTCTACCTGATCTTCTCTTCAACTGGTTTTCACCTGGCAAGAAATTTCTTGTCTTTTAGAGTTAAATTTTATCCATAAAGTTTTTACTATTCCCAATTGCATGCAACTAATGACTGACTGTTGTGTATCTATTGACTCTGGTATAAGACTATCTGTAATAGCTTCTTACCCATTATTAACATACATGTCTATTTGTTTTGAGTTTTCTGAGACCAACAGCTATGTCTTCTGCATCTAACATATAACATGTGCTCAGTAAATAAATGGGGCTACTGTAATTTTCATCTAAGCATAAGTAGGGCTCTAAACCTGCAACTAAATCATGCAGTGATTCATTTATAATCTCATCTACTCAGAGTGGCCATGCCTTGTGAGTGCCTCTGAAGTCACTACTCAGGGTGGACTTTTTGGCTTTGCAACTTGTTCCCTGAGTCAGTTCGGCAAGTTATTTAATTGTCTTGTGTCTCAGTCTCCTCATCTGAAAGTGGCAATGACAGTAATTCCTAACTCATAGAATCATTTTGAAGAGTAAATGAGTAATGAATGTAAGTTGTTCCAAATACTGTCTGACATAGTAAATGCTCAAAAATGTTAACTATGTTAATTATTATTCAGAAAGCCTGCTGTGGGTTTTTGCTATGTGCCAGACACTGAGCTATCATACAAAGCATTTTAAGCTTTCAAGGAACTCATGGTCTATGAGGGAGATCAATAAGTGTGATAAATAATAAATAGATGAATGGAATCGTGTGGGAGCACAGAGGGAAAATAGTCAATATTTCGGCTAATTAGGAAAGGTATTATTTGAGCAGACATTTGGCAGATGCGTGGGTGAATGCCAGGCTGAGTATTGGAAGACAGGGCAATGCAAACAGAGGGAGCAGAATGTACAAAAACACAGCAGTGTGAGAGGGTCTGGGATAATATTGGGGAAGGCTGAGAAATGAAAGGCAGAAAAAAATGAAATGAGTCTAAGTCACAAGACAAAAAAATTGTCATATGTAATCTTGGTAGAAACAGCTGGTAACTCGAAGTTAGGTAAGTCATTTGCAAGTGGCAGCTTTGTATATAACTGAATATAAGACTAGAAAGCCCAGATCCCTTTATTAAACTCATGTAATGCTTCTTGGAACATGCCCAGGCACAGGTTGGTACAAGGGCCATGGGTCCAAATAAACTGTTTTTGACATAGGTGAATGGAGGAAGGGCAAAAATTGGATAGGTTACATCAAAAATAAATCACATTTCTATTAGAGGTGCTAATTTTCTGCCCCAGTCAAAAGATTCAGTTTAAAACTAATAAAGTAGCAGCAAAATGGGCTGATTTAAATTCTACCTTCTCTCACTTCATATCTAACCCGTATTAGAAGTGCTAATATCCATAGGACCATAAAATGGCCTGAAGACCTCTTGTTGGAGGGATAAAGGGAGGATAATGAGGGTAAATTGAATAAATTGCATCTGGAAAATCAGGAGTTATTTAAGAATTCAATAGAACTTTTCAGGTTTCCTATATTTGAAACACCTTTTATATTTTAACTATCATTTTTGTGTAAGTTTTCTATGTAAAATAAATGAACCAGAAATTATTCCAAGTCGGGATTGAGTATAAATGGTGAGTTAGATAAATTTAGCCATAATGTGAAATCTGTTTTCAGGCATAGCTAAATTCCAACATCTCAGTTTTCACATAGTTATAGTTTATAGTAAGAAAATATAAATATTATTTGCCATTCGCAGACTTTTATAATGCCGCGATAGTACAGATAGAATTTTTTTTTTTTTTTTTTTTTTGAGACAGAGTCTCACTCTTTTTGCCCGGGCTAGAGTGAGTGCCGTGGCGTCAGCCTAGCTCACAGCAACCTCACACTCCTGGGCTCAAGCAATCCTACTGCCTCAGCCTCTCGAGTAGCTGGGACTACAGGCATGCGCCACCATGCCCGGCTAAATTTTTTTCTATATATA
>CAUYSK010015691.1:0-12684 GCA_963575035.1 Avahi laniger | reverse complement strand
CTAAAAATATATAGAAAAAATTAGCCGGGCATGGTGGCACATGCCTGTAGTCCCAGTTACTCGGGAGGCTGAGGCAGTAGGATTGCTTGAGCCCAGGAGTCTGAGGTTGCTGTGAGCTAGGCTGACGCCACAGCACTCACTCTAGCTCGGGCAACAGAGTGAGACTCTGTCTCAAAAAAAAAAAAAAAAAAAGTAAGTAGTTAACATTCTGCCTCTAGTTTACCTTGAAGGATTATTCCAGGAAGTTAAAGTGCTCTGCTCATGGGTCAGTTTGTTTTCTTAATGGCTAAGGTTTAACCTGATTTTAAATCTTTTAGGTTAAAGTTCATTGTGGCCATGTTCGGCGTCATAAAACTTTGAGACATTTAAAAAAGCGACCCAGAATGACTTGAGAATGTTGGTCCTTTTTGCAAATACTCCCTTAATTTCATCTCCTAGTGGATGCGAATGTAGAATGAGACATCTATAGTATGATAAAGAATACTGGCTCTAGGTTCGACTTGCCTGCCTTTGTTTTATTTATTTAGTTGTTTGTTTATATATGTATATACGTGTGTATGAATGACCTACCTGCTTTGAATCCCAACTCTTCCACTGGCAAATCTCACATTGTGATCTTGGGTAATTTACTTAATGGCTTTGTGTTTTGCTTCTCCCATCTGTAAAGTGGGAACAATCACACCTTCCTTCCTGGGGTTATAGTGAAGATTAAAAGAGCTAATATGTTAGTGTGTTCAAAGCAGTGACTAGCACAAAGTAGACAGTAATTGCTAGCTGCTGTTTGTTCTATTATTGTTATTCAGGTGCACAACTTTGATAAGAGATGGTCAGTCCAATCCCCAGCTCAGGGCACTATTAAGTCACATGACTCTATCCATAAAACTGGCCAAGTGCTTGTCTGCTATTACTTTAAATTCAGAACTGTTCAAACCCCATCCCAGAGCTCAGCAGAAAGCACATTATTGAAGCAGGATTGTCGGAAAGACAAGTAGTTTCTCCATTCTTATACATCTGTGGTCTCTCTCAGAATCGAACCTAAAAGCAAAGAGGAGGGATACCCTGCACAGTGTCCTATTGGGGGCCTCTCTTTTGTACTCTTAAAATGGCTTAGTGGAGCATTAGGATTATGCTATTGGCTGACAGGAAGAGATATTAGAATAAACACCCTTGGGAAAAACTCATCATAGTATTTACTGTAAGGATATTAAGGGAGGACTCTTTATCTATAACTTCCTTAAGTGAGGCCCCATGGGCGAACATTTTCTCTGGTCTCGATACTGAGACAAGGCATATTTTTCCCTAACAACTTTTAAAAATCGTAAGGATGCCATAGATAATGTTTTAATTTGTTTTCTTCTTTGAAGGAAAGCTCAGAACCTAACATTTTATCAAAACAGATACAAGTTGAGTATCCCTAATCCAAAGATCTGAAATCCAAAACTATTTTGACTGCCAACATGATCCTCAAAGGAAATGCTCATTAGAGCATTTTGAATTTTCATATTAGGGATGCTGAACTGGTATAAATGCAAATATTCTAAAATCTGAAAAAATCAGAAATTTGAAACTCTTCTTGTCCCTTATTTCGGATGAGGGATACTCAATGTGCACTAATTAGTAACAGTAAAATATTGAAAAACTTTTCCCCTACCTTAACAGTGGCTTTTATTTTCAATTAATACATTCTTTAGTTTAAAAGTAGACTTTTTTCCCCTCCCAGAGACAGAGTCTCACTATATTGCCCAGGCTGGATTGGAACTCCTGGGCTCAAGTGATCCTCCTGCTTGAGCTTCCTAAGTAGCTGGGACTTAACGGTGGACTTTTAAAGTCTAGGTTTAGCAAAATGGCAAAAGCTTTTCGTAATATTTTCCTTTTAAATACATGCAGAAAGCATCAGTTTAGTTAGAAAGTGAAAGGAAATGTATTTTGGACCTTGAAACTATAGGATTCACTGAGAACAGGAAAGGAGTATGTGTTTTGGGAAATATTGATCATTTCGTGTCTCATTTTGTGTCATTATTTCATAGATCTTTATTTTCGTGGATAACTGTAGTTTACAAAGGAGTACTACAGGAAAAAATACATTTGGGGGCTGCCATGGTGGCTCACACCTGTAATCCCAGCACTTTGGGAGGCCAAGGTAGGAGGATCGCTTGAGACCAGGAGTTCGAGGCCAGCCTGGGCAACATAGCGAGATGTTTCTGCAAAAAATTAGCTGGACATGGTGGTATGTACCTGTAGTCCTAGCCACTCGTGAGGCTGAGGTAGGAGTATCACTTGAGACCAGGAGTTTGAGGGAGCAGAGAGCTGTGATCATGCCACTGTGCTCCAGTGTAGGCAGCAAAGCTAGACTCTGTCTTTTTTTTTTTTTTTTTTTTTTGGGACAGAGTCTCACTCTGTTGCCTGGGCTAGACTGAGTGCTGTGGCGTCAGCCTAGCTCACAGCAACCTCACACTCCTGGGCTCAAGCGATCCTACTGCCTCAGCCTCCCGAGTAGCTGGGACTACAGGCATGTGCCACAATGCCCGGCTAATTTTTTTTTCTATATATTTTTAGTTGTCCGATTAATTTCTTTTGTATTTTTAGTAGAGACGAGGTCTCGCTCTTGCTCACGCTGGTTTCGAACTCCTGAGTTCAAACAATCTGCCCGCCTCGGCCTCTGAGAGAGCTAGGATTACAGGCGGGAGCCACCACACCCGGCCTAGACTCTGTCTTTTAAAAAATAAAAAAGAATATATTCAAATTATTTTATTAGCAGTTTTTCCACTTCACTTTACCATTTAAAGTTACTTTAACATATGTTAATAGGAAAAAGAGCTAAGAAACTCAAAATCCCATATAAATCCCTCCACTCCACTATTTCACATCTCTTCTAAGCTTTATCATTACACATATATTTTCGTAATCCTGTAATTGTAGTGCACTTAAAATACAACATGTCATCATTATATATATATATATGTATTTTTTTTTTTTTTTTTTTTTGAGATAGGGTCTTGCTCTGTCTCCTGGGCTAGAGTAAGGTGGCATCATCATAGCTCACTGCAGCCTCAAACTCCTGGGCTCAAGCAATCCTCCTGCATCAGATTCCTATCTTTTAAAGAGATGTGGTCTCACTCCTTGCTCAGGCTGGCTTTCAACTCCTGAGCTCAAGTGATCCTCCTGCCTCAGCCTCCCAAAGTGCTGGGATTACAGGCGCGAGCCACTGTGCCCAGCCTTCATACTAGTTTTAATTATTTTTAATGGTTGTATAATACATCAAGATAATGTTCTATAATTGGCTTAACTATTTCCCTAAAACTAGATATTTCTTGTTTCTATTTACAGTTTAGTTCATTATCTCAAGGGAGGCTTTTGATATATATGTTGCCCTAATGTCCTGAAGGGCTGAACAAATGGTTACTTATGAGAATGTCCCATAATCCCTAGCCAGAATACGTAACAATAGCACAGCTAACGTTTACTTTATTCTCTACTCTCCCTTAACAATAAAACATTATATCGGAGTTTTACAGTGTTTTATAGGACTGTGAAATGATTAAATGTCTTTCTTTGGCATATTAAATGCTTGATATAGTTTTTCAGAGACATATTTTAGTTCATGCTTTTCTTTTAGGTGATTAATTTGCTTTTATAGCTTTGTCAGGTTAAATTAATAAGTAATTATGATAGCAGAGAAATTTGGCATATATTCATAATTCAATTTTAGTTCTTTAAGCTAAACGAAACTCTTCTAGAGGGAGACCATCATCCTAACGCATGTTTGGAAAAAGATGGGAAGACAGACAAACCAGGCTTTGTTTAGTTTATGCTGCAAATGTTTAGTTTTAAAGCCAGGAGGCTCTGCTGAGAGCTTTTGAGAAAACAGTAGAGTAACTTAATGAAACATCCTCACTCACATGTACTGCAGCATAAAAAAGAAAACTCATGTTAGTTAGCTTTTCTCTGGATGTTGGGATTATGCAGAATTTTCACTTTCTTTAGCATGTATTTCTATAATGAATGTTTTTACTACATGCATATATTAGTTTTGTGATCAGAAAAGCAGTAAAAGCAAAAATACTACAGTAGTTTTCCAGATGTCAGTTTACAAGTCAAACATTTCAGGGCCTATTTTGCTTTCTTGCAAGGAAAGAAAAATCACTGTGCACAGCTTCAGGGAGCAAACTTGTTTTATACTGAGACTGTTCTTGGTGCAGGTAGTACAGCATCTTCCACACTGTCTAGGGAAATTACTTAGACTTTACATAGAATGTGTGAAGATAAACTAGAAACATGCTCAGTCCTTTTTCTTTATAAATAAACAGATTGACTCTAAAACTGATCTTGCTGCCTAGATTTCTAATTATATCCAGCTTATCTTTTCCCTGCACCTGATGTAAAAGTAATGTTATGTGCTTTCCTGTGTACTTACTTTTGACTTTGGTCAGTCTCTAAATTAGATTAAAATTACTAACATAACCAAATTGCAGCTTTTCACAAGTTTATCCATTTCTTCTTCTTTGGCTTCTGTGCACTTTCAGCTCCAGTCAAAATTCTCTTTTGTTATGTATCAATTTCTATAAAATGTTTGGCTTTGAAAAGTAGACAAAATAAATTTTTGAAATTATTAGCAGATTTTAGTTACCCATTGTGGATTAAGAAAATAAATGTCTTCATTTTATTCCTTTGAAAATGTTTATTAGAATCATTTAATAGAATAGTATAAAAGAAAAGAAAGTTAGGTCATATGCTCTCCTGTTGCCCTGATAACTTTTTTTTTCTGAGACAGAGTCTCACTCTGTTGCCCGAGCTAGAGTGCCATGGCGTCAGCCTAACTCACAGCAACCTCAAACTCCTGGGCTCAAGCAATCCTACTGCCTCAGCCTCCCGAGTAGCTGGGACTACAGTCATGTGCCACCATCGCCCGGCTAATTTTTTGTATATATTTTTAGCTGTCCCATTAATTTCTTTTTGTTTTTTGGTAGAGATGGGATCTCACTCTTGCTCAGTCTGGTCTTGAACTCCTGAGCTCAAACTATCCACCCGCCTCAACTTCCCAGAGTGCTAGGATTACAGGCGTGAGCCACTGCACCCGGCCAGTAGTGATGTGTAGATTTATCTATTAGTTTGTTAATATTGTGTATTAATGTCTGAGATTTCTGTATGTTCTTCCCTCACTTCACCTCTTCCCTATAAGATATTAAAAACCTGGCAAAAAGAACATGCTTCTCAACTGCGTATCCTCAGGTGGTAGTCTAATGAAAAATTCTTCTTGTATAACTTAATTTTGGGTTTGGATTTTATATAGAAAAGATTTTGATTTGCACTTGATTTTTTTAAATGCACAATAGAAAACAAAAACCCAACTTCAATTTGAAATATACTGTGGTACATTTTTCCTTTTAATGTAGACATTTACAGCTATAAATTTCCCTCTAAACTCTGCTTTAGCTGCATCCCATAAATTTGGGTGTACAGTTTTTGTTTTCATTTATTTCAAAATATTATCTAATTTCCCTTGTTATTTCTTTGACCCACTGGTTATTTAGGAGTATGTTAATTTCTACATATTTGTGAATTTGCCAGCAGTCCTTCTGTTGTTTATTTCTGTTTTAATTTCATTGTGATTATAGAATGTACTTTGTATGATTTCAATCCATCTACATTTATTGAGGCTTGTTTTATGACCTACCGTATATCTGTCCTGGAGAATGTTCTCCTGTGCACTTGAGATAAGTTTTTATTCTACTATTGTTGGGTGGCGTCTTCTAAAGATGTCTTTTAGATCTAGTTGATTAGTTATTTTTTTCCCTTTTTTTGGACGTTGTGTTCAAATGGATTTAGTTATCATGAAATTTGTCAGAATACGTAGTCAGCAATTTAGGGAAAAATAATGTGAGCTACTGAGAACATGAAAGATCAGACATAGAATGTGAATGTGATGATTGGTGTAAGAAGTATGGTAGTAGACTTATTTAAATGCATGAGTCTGAATGCCATATGCAGAGTGTACACCATGCAGAGACATACAGAGTATGTCATGATAGTTGTAGCATTTAGATGAATTCTTAAGACTACTTATCCAGTACTTTGATGAATCATAGCAACAAATTATTGAGTATCTCCTAGGTAGAAAGTACTATGCATGAGTATCACTTCGTGATAATGTTGATACTAAGAACCATGATTGAAGATATAAATAATATTTAATAATACACTGTTTTAAGAGCTTTGCTAAAGGCATACACAGGATGTTCTGACTGAAACAGACTTATTAAGATACGGGTATTGAAAAGTTTTCTGAGATAGTTTAGAAGCACTCATAACGGCTTTGTCCATGCAGATATGCCTGACTTACTGAGGGCTTTTGTTTCTAACATTAGCAAAGCTTACTGTCAACTCTGAAGAGTTGTTAGAGTTGTCCTGGAACACTTAAACTTGGAAGTTAAATTGTGTTTCAGTGTATTTGCCAGAGTTATAAAAGTAGACATGTGCCATATTGATAATGGCATGGCATATGCAAGAGCTTCAAAATAATTATGACACTTCTTTTATATTTTGTAAGAGACTTTAGATAAGTGCCTTCAAACTTCATACCTCCAGCCTCACTCTTGCTTAAGGAAGTACTCTATGAAAGTAGGTTTCTACTACACATTTTTATGTAGAAAATACAGAATAGAGTTTTTAAGTGGGGCTGTTTTTATCTAGAACTTACCATGTATTGAAAGTAACCCAAACTTAATATCATTATTTTAACTTCAGAAATGGAAACGATTAAGCCTTTTATTTCCTTCATCACCAGAATATGAATTATATTTTATAAATTTGATATAAAATTTGAGTATAGCGCAAAGTGGCGTATACCTAAGACCTGGTAGCTAGGTGTTTGTTTCTACAATTAAAAATGTCAGTGGTCAAAAGAAGCATAAAATGGAATACCCTGAAGCTTTTGAAAGAAAATTGTTCAAGTAAATAAAGAAGCTCAGAATTCCTCTTCACAGACCCAAAAACATTTACTCAGTTAAACTACTTATCAAATAGAAGTATGGGAGCCCCGGTATTCAGTGTTATTTTTAAGTATAGGAGGATGGATGAAGATACTTAAGCAACTTGGGTTCTCAACCAGGGTCCCTTCAACAAGGTCTCTTGTTAAGGTAGAATTAAAACTGTTACAGTATTTTGAATGAGCATAGATTTTTAAAAATTTAATTTTAGAAGATTTTTATATTTATTTTAAAAATTAGAGATAGCTCAGTGAGTTTCTGAATACCTCCCACCAGATTTCTCTTATTAACATATTAGCGTAGTGCATTTGTTACCATTAATGAATCAATACTGCTACATACTTTTTCCAGATTTTTTTCTTAGTTTTTCCTAACATCCTTTTTCTGTTTAAGGATCCCCTCCAGAATGCCACGTTGTTTAGTCATGTCACCTTAGGCTTATTTTTGCTGTGACAGCTGAGCATAGATTTTAAGAAATATATATATTTTTAAATTTTAATATTCTTTTAGCTCTTTGATAATTCCTACTTAGGTGACAAATTGCTTTCTAAAACCTTATAAATTGGTGTTTTCTGTGGAAGATGGTATTTGTCATGTAATGCATATTAATGACTTTTAAAAAACGTATCTTTATTCATGTTTATCATTACACCAAATCTAAAGGGAAATCGAAGTTCATTTTCCTTGTTTTCATGTGACCATGAATGGATTTGGGGGGGATCAAGGAACCAGCCCCAGGTGACTCAAGTAATCTAAGACCAGGCCTAGGATCCCACCCATAGGTCACACACAGATGGAATCATAGTGCCTGGCCTAGCTCTTTCCTCAATCCCAATTTACATCAAGTTACCAAATTTTTATGAGATTAAGGGAATGGGGCCAGGGAAGGAGTGGGGGTTGGCAGCGGAAGGAAAATATAGTCTAATGAGGTTGTAAGGTTCCGTAACAAAGTATTTAGTCTCCATGTGCCTAATATTTACATACATAGTACTCTAAACTGCGCTGTTCAGTACTGTAGCCACTAGCCATATATGGCTACTTAAAGTTATATTAAGTTAAATTAAAAATTCTGTTCTTCTTGCACTGGCCATGTTCCACTAGCTGCGAGTGGCTAGTGGCTACTATTTCGGACAGTGCAGATATGGACATTTATATCATTGTGGAAAGTCTTATCGGACATCCCTGCTGAAGCATGTTACCACCCAAATAATGTTTTTGCACTTAAAGTATTTTGGGTTTCAAAAAAGTACTTTGAAATGCTAGGAATCATATCTTGCCCTCTCATTGCAAACCATTGGTGATTACTCTGGTCTTTGGCAGTGAGGTCTTTGGGCAGAATTGGGGTGGGAGTGGGAAAGTAAAGTGCTGCTGTGGACTGGGAGTGGAATTCTCATGAGTCCCCTCTCTTTGCACTACTTTTCTTTGTGAACATTCGTTATTTCCCAAACCCCTTTCTTCCCGCTTCACGGCGCTACACCTTTTCCACCTCTGGCCTGTGCAGAGGCAGACATTGGAAACCTGTTGCCACATAGTTCTGCATCTAGTTACCAGCGAAAATAAAATGGAAGGACCAGAAGAGTCCTTCTCATGGAATCGCCCGCCTGGGATGGCCTAGAAGACGTTCTTGAGTCTAGTGCTGTCTCTTCTAATTCGGGTGCCTTGTGTCATTGGATGTGTAATGTGGTCGTGAGCTGAATGTGCAGACAGCAGCATCTGAGACACATCCAGAGCACAGAGACAGCATTTCTTTGAATTCAGCAAAACCATAATTATTGTGTTTTCTTTTCAGAACTCTGTTTTATGCAAATAATCTTAGGCAAAGTCTTACCCTTATTGTGGATAGTCATTTTGATTCTTTGTGTTAACTCGCACCAGAATTTTGCATAATTTAATATCCTTACCTGAAAAGCTTTGCAGTGTTTTGTTGATCAATATTTTTGCCAGTAATGTCAGAAATAATGGGTCAGGTAATCTTAGTGGCTGTATTTAAATAAAATTTGATGAATTTTCAGTTAGTTGCTTGGTTTCCCTGACTGAGCTATCTCACATTTCTGGTCTTCAGCATGTTATTCCTTTTGTTTGGTACAACCTTAAGCATTTATGTACCTTTGCCACCTCTCATTTCTTAGAGCAGGCTCCAGAAGGATTTCTGGGTGCTCTTCTGTTCCCTCAAGCGCCCCTCCATTGCCCTTTGCACCATCGTGTACATCTTACCACAGTGATTTCTGTTTCCCCAGACTGCAGAAAGTTCTTGCATCTCAGCACCTTCACAGTGCGTAGCACCGTAGTAGTTTAAATGGGCTGGACAACAAAGGGAGGAAGGTTGAAATCCACACCATGTTCATCCTGCTCAGTGTGAATCAGTCCGGAGTTGCTACCCTCTTTTGTTACCAGGTGTTGCCCCGCCAGCGTTCAGGCTTGGTTCTTATGTCTCCTCAGTCCATTTGCCATTATTTAGGTGGTAGACCAGAAATAGGAACTTTTGAATTTTCGTTGTAGTTTTTTTTCCCTTTTTCTTTGTCCCCTCTTTGGTTATTTTCTTAGCAACTTTTCCTGTGAGTCTTTGTAAAGAATAATTATACTTTACTGTGCTTATGGTCTAAAGAATGATGAGATTGATTGGTTGCTTGATTGATTGAGACAGAGTCTCACTCTCTTGTCGGGGCTAGAGTGCAATGGCATTGTCGTCATAGCTCACTGCAACCTCAAACTCCTGGGCTGAAGCGATCCTCCTATCTCAGCCCTCCTGACTAGCCAGGACTACAGGCACGTGCCACCACACCAGGCTAATTTTTTCTATTTTTAGTAGAAATGGGGTCTCATTCTTGCTCAGGCTGGTCTCACTTCTGAGCTCAAGTGATCTTCCTGCCTCAGCCTCCCAGAGTGCAAGGATTACAGGCGTGAGCCACGGTGCCTGGCCCTTAATCAGTTTTATTTTTTACGGTTACTACTCAATAAACACTCCCAGTTTCCACCAGCTTTTGGTTTTGGATGTTTATTTCATCCAAAGTCATGGTAGCATTTTATCTTAGCAGTTAATTCAAATGTGGGTAAGAAATAATCACTATAAAAGGAGCTTCTAAACTTGTTGGCTTTCTTACCTGAATCTGTTCTTTATTCTTTAGGAGTATAAGAAATAAGAAAAAAAAATCCACGGGAATAGTTTGAAGTAACCCTGATGATTTGTTCTAATTTACATACTTCACACAACCCATAACCTAGAGAAAGTACCAAAGAACAGCTTTGCAGAGGACTAGATTACTCTTTGTGGGAAGAGGAATCTTTTCTTATCAGATGGTTCTCTTGAGTTTACTTTGCTGCTAAAAGTGAGGTGGATTGAAGGGAAAAATTTCTTCTTTTTTTCAAGCTTTGCCAGAACACTTAGCTTAACAAACAGTTGTTTGAACTCTTAATTGTGTCCTCGAATTTCCAGGGATGCTTTCTGACCTCTTATTAGCAACACAGCTAGGACTGGCTGGCATGCTTTGTGGTGCCAAATATAGCTGTAGCCAACCTGGAATGTGTCCAAGCCGAACAAGATATTGAAGTCAGAAGGAACAAGTGGTACAGATTCTCTCTTAGTCAGAGTCTGGAAAGTCATCATATTGAAATTCATGCAGGCAGATCTGACACACTCTTGAAAATTTTTTTATGAACTGACATTTCAGTTCTTCCAAGGCCCTGAATAGTACGTTTCAGTCAACAAGACATTAATATCTCTTTTTAAATTTGCCCATAGAAGCCAACTGTTGGAGTGTATGGACACTAGTGATAAACTTGGGGCTTGATTTGAGCGTTGCATCAGTGACTTGCTTTAACATGCTAACCATATGATATTCAAAAAATAATGAAGCTGCATCTCTATTGGGACCTGGCTTTAGCCATTGACTTTAAGAGTCAGTTTGAGCCTCACCTTTAAGCATTCATCAATTTTGAGTGTCTATGCTCTTCGTTAGTACTGTGATAATCCATGTTTTGAGTCAGTAATGCTGTCTTTAAAAGCCAAGGGGTGCATGTTTTGAGTTGTTTCTCTAGTAGTGGTAGGTACGTTTACATCCTAGAATCAACAAGTTTTAAATACCGCTGTCTCATGACCAGTGCCATCCTTGGGTAGACTGGTCAGCCAGAGTCAAAAAACATTCTCTGACCAGTCCAGCCTGTACTCATCCATAGTCCTTGTCTCAGACTTTTACATTCTGACTTAGCAGCTGCACTCAGAAGCAGCAAAGGAATAAATTAGACGTTTTTTCAACATAAGGTTGATTATGTCTTCTTATGTTTCACCTTCTTAAATTTTTATCTGTTTGGCTCATGGCCTTGTGGTGTAAAGAAACCTTCCATTTTGCTAAGACTTGGGGCTGCTATTCCTTGTTTCCGCATAAAATCATTTAAATAAGTTAGTTTTGATATATCCCACTTTGAACTCTTAGGTTAGTGGTAAGTTGATATAAAATGAGGACAATCATAAATTAATACATTTCTAAGATGTTCTTTTTATATACTATGTATGGATCAGTCAGCAAGCTTTTGAGTTTGTGCCAAGGAGACAGTTTCAGTCTACTAGGAATTTAGAGTTGAACTGGTGAAGCAGTATGTCCCTATGAAACAATTTCTAAAGGAGACAGTTATATGACATACATACTCTGATTAAACACTGATTTAAAGGATTTAGAGTAAGATAGCATCAGAGGTAGTGATATGTACTGTGAGTTATTTTGGACTCTATACTAGGAAATACTGCGTTAGAGTACAGAGACTTAAAGAGGTTGAGTAACTTGTGTAAAATCGTACAGCTGTTAAGTGGGAGAAGCAGGCATTTGAACATCATTTTATCCGTTTGAGATTTGAACTATAGGCCGATCAGAAAACAGGCATTTACTTTAACGAAAGAGATAGCAGCATTTTTAATAGATTCTGAAACAGCGAGCTTACCAAAGCTATGTTTTAGAAAGATTCCTTTTGAGTAGTGTGGATTGAAGTATGGAACAATTAGAGGCCAGATACAAAGAACCCAGGCTGGAGCCAGACCATCCGGATTCAAACTTTGCACCATTTGCCATGAATGTGATATTGGGCAAGTTTTTTTTTAACTTCTTTGTGCCAAAATTTCTCTTTGGAAACATGGGGCTAATAATGGCCCTTACTCATTAGATTTTGGTGAGGATTAAACTAATTGAAATATGTAAGCACTTAAAACAGCAAGTATATAGTTATTATTAAGAAGAAGCAGTTTTGGGCCGGGCGCGGTGGCTCACGCCTGTAATCCTAGCTCTCTGGGAGGCCGAGGCGGGCGGATTGTTTGAGCTCAGGAGTTCGAGACCAGCCTGAGCAAGAGCGAGACCCCGTCTCTACCAAAAAAAAAATAGAAAGAAATTAATTGGACAGCTAAAAATATATAGAAAAAACTAGCCGGGCATGGTGGTGCATGCTTGTAGTCCCAGCTACTTGGGAGGCTGAGGCAGTACAATTGCTTGAGTCCAGGAGTGTGAGGTTGCTGTGAGCTAGGCTGACGCCACAGCACTCACTCTAGCCAGGGCAACAAAGTGAGACTCTGTCTCAAAAAAAAAAAAAAAACTGGAAGGCTGGGCACAGGTGTCTTTTGATGGCTCATTCACTCACTTGGCTGGCTCTTGACAGAGACCTCAGCAAAGGCTGCCCCCCTCAATGCTTATGGGTGGTTCCTCTGTGTGGTCTGGGC
>CAUYSK010015690.1:0-21870 GCA_963575035.1 Avahi laniger | reverse complement strand
TCCTATATTTAACAAACAATTAAAAGCAAGCACGGTTACAGAAGCAAATGGCATTAGTTACAATCAAAGAGAACACATTTTTTTAATCTCAAACAATCTGTTCCACACAAAACAAAGAACATTCTCCTACTATCAATTCCTGTCTTTCAAAACAAACAAATGGGGCAGGGCTCAGTGGCTCAGGCCTGCAATTGTTACCAAAAGCTCAGCACTTGCCCTTGAGGCCACATCAGAAGAACGAGGACAAGTGGTTTGAGGAGAAGGAAAGAGAGATTTATGAATTTGCCAGCAGACGAGGAGGATGGAGACTACAGTCTGAAAAATGCCATTGTCCTCCCAATAAGCAGACATACAGAGCTTTTAAAGGGAGGCCGTTCAACTTCACGCGATTGCTGTTCAACTACAGCGGAAGATCTGATGTCCCATCTCCCCACAAGATAATCCTGTGACCTCCACCCCCCTGGCAGGCCCACCTAGACCTCCAGGACCTCTAGGCCGGTCAGGGAATGTGACAGCTCCAAGGAGCTGTCTCCTGTAGCACAAAGAACAAAAGACATTACCCTGCCCCTCCCAACCACTGGCCTAAGGCAGGGATGCAGGTTTTAGCTCTCAAAAAGGAGTAGAGAATGTTTTAAAGAGACAGAAAATATTTTTGCCATTTTTTCAGGCCATTCCCTCTGTAACATATTCCCCTCACTTTGGAAGGCTGAGGCAGGAGGATCCCTTGAGGCTGGGAGTTAGAGAGACCAGACTGGGCAATATATTGAGACCCCATCTCTACAAAAAAATTTTTAAAAAATTAGCCAGGGGTGGTGTTGGGCACCTGTAGTCCCAGTTACTAGAGAGGCCAATGCAGGAGGATGGCATGAGCCCAGGAATTCAAGTGAGCAACGATCAGGCCACTGCACTCTAGCCTGGGTGACAGAGTGAGACCCCTATTGATAAGGAAAACTCCCATCTATTACTTGGCACATCAGCCACTTGAGACCCCCACCCCTCACAGAAGACCCGCATCAGCATAATACTAACCTATTACCTGGCCCATCAACTAATCTATTACCTGGCGCATCAGCAAAACACTAATCTATTACTTGGCACATCAACAGAACACTAAACCTATTACCTGGTGCATCAACATAATATTAACCTATTACCTGACACATCAACTAACCTATTACCTGGCAGGCATTGGCCACCTGATACTCCCCCCTTGGACCACCCCAACTTAATAAAAGTGGGAAAAATCAGGTAGATGGGGCACAGAATTTGGTGGCAAGACCCCTCTGAGCCCTCCGAAATAAACTGATTCTCCGACTCTCCATGTGCCACTGGGTTTGTCCTCGGACCACTCACTGTAAGGCTTGCTGTAACACTATTTCAAAAAAAAAAACAAAACAGCAAAATACTACAGCTATCCAAGCAGTTTATGACTAGAGAAAGAATAGAGAAAGTGGAAATACACCCAAATATATATTAGAATCTAGTACGCAACAAAGACATTTCAAATGAGTGTATGGAAAGAGGAAGAATTCAATAAATGGCACCAAGACAATGGCTATTCACCTGGAAAAAAGTTACGCTGGAACCCTGCCTTGCTCCTACATATCAAATTAAACCTGATGGATCATTTTCCTATTAACAGTGAAACAATAAAAGCTTGTAGAAGAAAATATGGGTAAATACTTATATCATCATGGGATAAAGACACTAAGCATGACACAAAATTTAATAGCCATGGAGGAAAAGGTTGATACATTTAACCACCTAAACACTGACTTTGATTTCACATGCAAAAGACAAATGGCAAAGTGTATTAAAAAAATTATGCAGCTAGCTATATTTGCCATACATATATCAAGCAGGGAAAAAATTTCATTGAAGTACAAAATGTTTTTCTAAAGCAGTAAAAGACAACCCTATAAAAAATTCTACAAAAATTAGAACAGGTAGTTCATAGAAAGGGAAACATGAATGACCTACAAAAATATGAAACATTCATCAGACCCCCTCAGAATAAATTAAAATAAGACTCCATTTCTACCTATTGGATTATTACCACCACCATTGCAAAAAAAAAAAAGCCTACTAAAACCCAGTATGGGCAACTGTTTAAGACACACTAGTAGAACAACTGTAAATTGAACCTCTTACATCTTTTTAGAGGACAATTTGACATTACTGCATACATCAAATTATAAATGTTAGGGAACTTATCTCATGGATACACTCACAAAAGTAACAAAAAAATTGCACAATATTCATCGCAACCTTATTTTAACTAGCAAAACACTAAAAACAAATGAAGGTCCAGCAATAGGGACTGGTTAAATAAATTATGGAAATATATATAACACGATACTAGTGAGGCATTGAAAAAATGAGATTTATCTCTATGCATGGAAATAGAAAAAGTTACTGAGATATATTGATAAGTGGAAAGAAATTGCCAGAATAGTATATTACTGTATAACATACTGTGTGATTATACAATGTATATTATTATATTGTATAATGTATTATATAATGTATGTTACATTATTGTGTGTTACATAATATTGTACAATATAATGTATATTGTATATTATTGTACATGCATTATATAACAATTATATTATTATATAATATATATTGTATATATTATATATTATAATTAGATAATAGTACTTATCAGTACTATATAGTATGTAACTTATATTATTCTGTAATATACATGTATAATATATATTTACATATTAAATATTTGCATATATACACAAAGATTTAATAATGGATACCTCTGGAGAGTCTGAACACGGGGACTAGGGGTTAGTGGGGAAGGACATTTAACTTTTCACTTTACACTCTTTTGTAATATCTGAAATTTTTGTTTTTTTGAGACAGTCTTACTCCGCAGCCCAGGCTAGAGTGCAGTGGTGTCATCACAGCTCACTGTAACCACAAATTCTTGGGCTTAAGCAATCCTCCTGCCTCAGCCTCTTGAGTAGCTGGAACTACAGGTGTGCGTCATCACATCCAGCTAATTTTTTCTATTTTTCTGTAGAGACAGGCTCTTGCTCTTGTTCAGGCTGGTCTTGAACTCCTGACCTCAAGCAATCTTCCTGCCTTAGCCTCCCAGAGTGCTAGGATTACAGGCCTGAGCCACTGTGCCCAGCTATCTGAAATTTCTTTTAACATTATTATCTTTACAATAATAAATCTTTTTTTTCTGAATTGATAGACAATATGGGCTACAATAATAAACCTTAAATTCCAACGCCCAAATCTGGACCCTGAAGAAACCCATCTTTATGAAGTACCAAACTGACTTTTCCAAGCTCTTAGCTTTACATGGTAAGGTGTGTTCCAAGTCATATCTGAGGACACTTCCATACTCCAGGACCCCACCTGACCACTCTCTTTCCTCAGGCCATGCCTAGAATCGCTCTGTAAAAGGGTCTCAGCATCCATTTCTGGGGAGACACTAACTGTCAGTAAGAAAACCAGCCCGGGATATGAGTCTCCATCAGTCATCTTGATTAATACCCCACATAACCAGCCTACAAAATGTTAGAGCCGGTTCCCCTCGGCCCCAGGAACAGAGAGGCAGAGTCACCAAGGCTGCAAATGGCAAAGGAGTTTATTGGCTAGCTCGAGCTAGGGTCCAAGTCCCAGAGCACCAAGGCAGTGGCCTCCCCTATGAACCAGGACCCCGCCCTGGGGTAAAAGTGAAGCTTTTGTACTTTTTTTGCACACGACACACTGGTGGCACACAACATGCAGGTTCCACAGGACATGCTGGGCACACCATCCTCCCTCCCCCTTAGTCCACTGGTTCCTTTGAAAGTGGCGGATTGTCTTGACTCCTGATTGGTTGGCTCCAAGCCTCGGGATTTTCAATTTTCGCACCTGCGCCTGTTTTGGTCCACGTTTCGGTTTTGGGGGAAACTGAAACTTAGGCCTATTTCAGGAAATTCAGCTTGTCATTCAGCTTGTCACTCCTGCTCTTACTCCTATATTTAACAAACAACTAAAAGCAAGCATGGTTACAGAAGCAAATGAAATTAGTTACAATCAAAGAGAACACATTTTTTTAATTTCAAACAATTTGTTTTATACAAAACAAAGTACATTCTCTTACTATCAATTCCTGTCTTTCACTGTCTTCCAACTGTACCACTACTAAAATTGCAGACTGTCATCACCCTGCAACTTTAAGTGGTTCCATCCTAAAGCCAATAATCTCATTAAGAAACTAGCTAAATTGAAAATCGCATATATCAGACTAAATCAGTCTACAACTAGCTGACTATTTTAAATTTTAAAATTCTTTGTAAAAGAAATTTTGCCTCTAAAAACATACCTCCCTTTGTAATAACATCTCTCTTTCTGTATGTAAACTACTAGAAACTTTTAGCATAAAAAGATAATGTTTCAAAGGTTACGTAACAAAACTTACCTTTGTTTAGGTCTAAGTTCTGTACCTTGAGAAGTAAATTTTCTACATGGTTTTATGTCTTTGGAAATGCAAATTTGGAATTTCCTAATAACACTTCTCTAGGTCAATGAAATAAGTAATGAAGAAATCACTAAAGCGGGGAGAGAAACTATTTGAAAACTGGCAAATGAAAAATCTTATAAATCTATAAGATCTGTTTCTGACTCTGTATGTCATAGTTTCAAGATTCTTTTCAGTAATGAACAGTCACTAGCTGTCCAAGGGTAAGCTTTTAGTTTCTTACAAAATATCACAAGTAGCAGCAACCGCTCTGAAACAAATGGGCCATCCTTTTGCCACTGTATCTAATCGCTTAGAGAAATAGGCTAGAGATTGCTTATGATCTCCCAAAGTTTGTGTCGATGCTCAGAACCCAACTCCTTGTCTTTCTTGGATGAACAAATCAAAAGGTTTATGTAAGTCTGGGAGGCCCAATGCAGGGGACAGTCATCAATTTATCTTTAATCATCAAGAAAGCCTTGTGGCGTTTCCCAGTCCAAGTAAGGGATTCTTTTTTCCCTTTTAAGGTTTCGTAAAGGAGTTTTGCTATTAGCGCAATTTTAGGAATTCAAATCCAACAAAACCCAGCTGTACTCAAAAATCCTCACAACTGCTTGCAGATGACGGACTGTTACACAGTTTACAGCCTCTCTCTAGTGTGGTAGGAGGTTCTGAGTTCCCTGAGACAATTCAAACCCCACGTATTTGACAGCAAGCAGTGAAATTTGAGCCTTTTTCTGAAATGTTTTATATCCTTTCTGAACCAAGAAATTTAATACAGTAACAATAACCAAACAGTGAGAAAAATTTAAAGCTAGAGGCAAATTTACAAAATCAGTTTGGAGTATCATAAAAGGCAGTTTGTGCCTTTGGAGGCTTCCTTGAGAGTGTTAGTTTCCTCCAGAGATTTGGTGAGATTTGCAAATAGTGTACTGAGTAATAATTTGGTCAGAGATATTGTAAATTTCAGTGCAGTATGAACTATACAAATGTATATATTTTTAATTATCCCCCATTTGCATATGTATCCCATGTGATGAGAGATAAGTGCAAATCAAAAAGCTAAAAGAAAAGGGGCCACAGGGACCCTGTTTGGCCCAAAATACACTCCATTGGCAATAGAAGTGCCAGCAAAAGTTAAGAAACCATGAGATTTCTAAACTGTGCCAACTGCATGACAAACTCTAAAGGCATATTTGATTCTGTGTAAATAATGGCAGCTTTTCTTTTTGT
Organism: Avahi laniger; assembly: GCA_963575035.1. Lineage (NCBI taxonomy): Eukaryota > Metazoa > Chordata > Mammalia > Primates > Indriidae > Avahi > Avahi laniger. The sequence continues at coordinate 16,163 of CAUYSK010015690.1, read as the reverse complement.
CAATGTGCAAGCTTTAGCAAGGTCTATGACAAAATTGACTCAAGGCATTTTGGGGTGAGTTGAATGCCCTCTGATATTTTATGTCTTAAGTAAATAACAGTTGCAGACCCACTGAAGTCTAGATCTAGAGGATTTATGGCCTCATTCAGCTAGAGTCTTTAAAAGAATGAGAGAGAATGAGAGAGCACCCTCTTAATAAAGCAAAAGATTTTCAATGTACTGAACAAGTATTGAACAAGTGTTGATCTGTGGGTAAAGGTTATAGAGTCTAAATCAGCTTAGAAAATTTGAGAGAATATTGAAGGAGGCTCACAGTGTCTCTGAGGTATTCAGGTCCATGTTAACCACCTCCCTCTGAAGGTTAATGCAAAGAGAAATTGTGAATCGGGGTGTAACAGAATCAAAATGAAAGTTGAGCAGCGGTCAATTACTGTGTTCTTAAAGTCACATGAACTAAAGAGCGTTTGAGTTATTTTCTATCTTCTTGATAAAATTTTTGATTTAAGCATTCATTATTTAATTTGTAAAGCTAATTAATTAGAACTCTTATATATTCTGGTAGTGAAATATCACACAGGACTGATATATATAGACACAGACATATAGACATACAGAGAGAAGCAGTTTTAATAGTTCTTATAAAGAATTTTTATTTTCCAACTCTTAAATATTATTTTTTTTATTCAGACTATCAATCTTTTAACTACCTATTTTATTGTTTTAAATGATTATTAGCTAGGCAATAATTTCACCTTTAGTCAGATTTTTCCATTTGTGTGTTTGTGATTTTTAGGGCCTAATACTTACACATGCACAGGTAGGGATAGACAGAAAATAGAGTATTTGGTTCTTCAGAAATTAAGGGTCCTATCATTATCTTAAATCTAGACTTTAGCTCTCAGATCTCCATGATTTTAGACAATGATTTTTTTTTTAACCCAAGCTACCAAAAAAAAAAAAAAAAAAAAAAAGGAACAAGGGGATAGAACACAAAAATTTCTGTGAATTCCTGAAAGTTGAAGTTAGCATTGCCATGTACTGTTGGTTTCTGCCTGATCCAGTCAGATATTTGAGGGCTCTGAATGGATCTAAGACAATTAAATATCAGATCCAATCTGATCTCAGACCTGATTTAGTATCTGTGGCAACATTCGAATGAAGTTATGATCAAAAATTTGCTCAAACTCAGAGAACTCAAAACACAAATCTGTGGCACTTTGAAATCTAAAAAAGAACTTAGCCTCAGTTGTAGTGAGCGAGCAAGGGACAACGGGTCTCACAGTTGCCTTGCTTGGACTCTGAGTGCTCCTGGGAGTCTCTGGGAGCTTTGTTTTGGAACCCACTTTTGATAAAAATTAAATTTAACAGAGTTTAATTGAGCAAAGAGCAAGTCATAAATTGGGAAGCTTAACTAGAACAGGTTCAGAGAGACTCTAATGCTGTAGCATGGTTGAAGAAGGTTCATGGACAGAAAGAGAAAGTGATGCACAGAAAATAGAATTAGCTGGATTGGTTACAGCTCAGCGTTTGTCTTACTTAAATATAGTTTGAACAGTTGGCTGCCTTTGATTGGCCGAAACTCTGTGATTGACAAAGAGGAAGGAATAGAAAGGGGTGAAGATTAATGGAGCAAACTTTAGCCGGGACAAACAGCTGACATTTTTGCTTTTGAACATTTAAACTAAAGTATCCTTTTAAGCATAACGAACAAGTCTTTACTAATGTTATAACTTAATAAAGGAAGCAAGAGGTGTTTTTAAAAAGGTGGAGAACAGTTTTTAAAAGATCCAGAAAAGCCACAAAAACAGCTCAAAAGAAGAAAAGCCTTGATAATCATAAATGAGGTGTAACCCACAATTTTTTTAGATAACAGTTCTTCAGCCAACTATTCACACATAAATATCGAAAATGCCCACATGCCTTCACTAAATACAGGAAAGCAAAAGCTGTGCACGGAAGGGAAGAGAATCAACGAATGGCAAAAGTTATACAAATATCAAACCAGAACAGGCTCATTCCCTGCTTGAGAATCAAACCTAGGCTGCTGAGGTGAAACCACAGAACTTTAATTATTAGGCTACAAGGTAAACTGGCCTGTGCCATTATTGCCACAGGGGAAGTGTTCAAATGATTTTCATCTTTTGTTGTAGATCAGATATTTGCTGTTCAATTTTGTCAAGAGAATTTTTAATGCTAGTCACAACATTATATGTCTTTCTTTTAATCTAGTTTCTCTATTAATACAAATAAGGTAATTGCTTCAAAAAAGAGATCTCAACAATTTATTTTAAAAAAAATTTAGAAATCTTTTAATTTAAAGGATCCATCTGTTGATCATTAATCTCAATGGTATAGTTATTCCAAAAGTGACTCAATCTAATGTTTCTTCATAGAATATCCAGGTGGTAATTTTCCAGGTTTAGCCTGGAGAGGGCACAGAGAAGGCAGTTTCCAAGATTCCCAAATATTCACTCTCAAAAATAGACAAGACAAAAAAGAGGGTAGGACATTTTAAAGCAAAGACTTCCCTTAGAGCTTTACAGGTTTGGTAATAAGAGTGTGCTGCTTAGAATCTTACATGTCTTGGACACCAAATCTTTTCAGATTGTCTGCCTGACCTATTCCCAAAAAACATGTCCCCCGGATGGTGGAGACTGAGGGGAGAATTTCCCTTCAGTCCCAAGACAAGTCAGGGGTAAATAGCAGGATCAGAGGGAAAACTCATACTATTTTGGGGGGTGGGTGGGGTGACTTACAGCAAAGTTTTTCTTTTTTCCTTTTTTTTTGAGACAGAGTCTCACTGTGTTGCCCGGGCTAGAGTGCCGTGGCATCAGCCTAGCTCACAGCAACCTCAGACTCCTGGGCTCAAGCGATCCTCCTGCCTCAGCCTCCCGAGTAGCTGGGACTATAGGCATGTGCCACCATGCCCGGCTAATTTTTTCTATATAGTTTTTAGTTGTCCAATTAATTTCTTTCCATTTTTAGTACAGATGGGGTCTCGCTCTTGTTCAGGCTGGTCTCCAACTCCTGAGCTCAAACAATCAGCCCGCCTAGGCCTCCCAGAGTGCTAGGATTACAGGTGTGAGCCACCACGCCCAGCCAGCAAAGTTTTTCTTAATAGATGCCTGTCTAGTCAGGACCTTGTAACTGTCTAGCTTGCAGGGCTGGCTCAAACATCGGGCTCATGGGGTGCTAGACCTGAATTCTATCCTATAGTAACCATCTTCATAACAAAAATTACATAGACAATGACAAAAGAATGCAGCAACAACAAAATTTATTTCTGAGAGGAGAGGGAATCAAATAATATGAGTATTCATATCACAAAGTACCAAAAAATATACCAATACTAGAGTCGTTCACAAGACTAGTCACTCACAAAAACTCTTTCTTTCATTAATCTTAAATTTGAAAAAGACAGCGATCTTTTACCTTCTGCTCAACTGGAGCCCAAAGAGAGAGGAAAACCAAGGATCTGACCAATAAATTAAGATATCTTGCCATGTTACTGTCTGGCCAGACTCTCCATTCTCCTCACTATGGCTTTCAGACAACAGAGTGGCTTTGAGATCTTGACAACAACACCAAACTGTAGGGGTGAGGGGAAACTTGCCCTTTCCCCTGAAAGTTTGCTAAAAAATCAACTCACAATTAAGGCAGATTAATAAGAGAAAGGTTTATTTACCATGTTCATGAGGAAATCACAGAGTGATTACTCAATATCCCAATGAAGTTCAGATATTTTTATACCTGCTCTTTTGGAGGATAGTGGAAGATGAGGAGTACAGGTAATTCTGTTTAGGGGGAACAAATGGTGCTAGGGAGGATAAATGGATGGAGAAGCAGATTGACTTGTAAATATTCTCTTTGCAAATTAAATTAACCTGAGATATGGGTACTGTTAATATATTTAAATGATTTGGGCCAGGTCTGGTTGCATTCATGATCCTCCTTCCTGCAATATATTGAGATAACAGAGAGAGAAAGGGAAATCAATTGCTCCTTTAGATCTTTTGATCAGTCAGTCCAGTTTTGCAGATAGAGGGAAAGCCCCCTCCAATGTTTTTTGATCTTGAATGACTTACAATTCAAAGTATTCTTTATACCAAGAAGTTATATTTTGGGGTGAAATTTTCTGAGCTCCTTCACATCCATTATGCATTACCCCTACTAGAACAGAAGGGGAGCTATTGTTTAACAGTTGTCTGGTTGGGTAAATATTAATATCAGGTTATTCTGTTAGATAATCCCAATATGACTTTGAAGGCAGTGTCTACCTTGAAACCCACCATCTTGTTGCCTATGGACTCTCATTCTCCAGTCAATGATTAAATTCAAATTATTGATCTAATATATTCTAGTCTCCCAGATTTGACAGATCAACACTTAATAGATCTGGATGAGGAGCTCTTTACAGATGGAAGCAACTTTATGGAACAAAGACAATACAAATCTGGGTATGCTGCATTTACTGACTAACAGGTAATTGAGGCACAAGTTCTACTCCCTGGAACATCTTCCCAGAATGATGAATTGATTGTGCTGACTAGAGCCCTATATCATGGGGAAAATAAGCATATCAATATATTAATTTATACTGATTCCTATTATGATTTTATGGTGGTACATGCTCATGGAGCTATTTAGAAAAAGCAAGGGCATCTTATTTCTGAAAATAAGAAAGTTAAATTTGAGACTTAGATTCTGGAATTATTAAAAGCAGTTATGTTGCCTAGGCAGGTAGCCATCAAGCACTGCTGGGGATGTGAAAAGGTAGACACTCATATTACTAATGGAAAAGCTGTGCAGATTTGATGGCGAAGAAAGCAAACTAGAAAGTGAATTTTCAATTGATTTTTATCCCCTCTTTTAAATCACATAAACATGATCCCTATTATTCTGAAAAAGATTTAGAAAGAACTAAAGAATGGGAATTCTCGAAGTATAATGATCAAAATTGACTTATGAACATGAAAGGTAAATTTCTTCCTGAAGCTCTTATCAGACTAGTGCTTGAGCAGATTTACCAAAGTACTCATTTTGGGAGAGGATATATCCTCATGTGGCTGGACCTAACTTGCAGAGAACGATTCAGATGGCATTCCAAAGCTGCCCCATATACTTAAAAAATAACCCAAAGCCTTCAGAGGGCTTATGAGTACCCCTGAAGTTAAGAGCTCAATGGAGAGGGACTTATCCAGGGAAAGACTTGCAGGTAGACTTTGTCATGATTCCATGAGTCCCTAAAAATTTACAATATCTGCAGGTCTTTGTTGACACTTTTTCAGGATGGGTTGAAGCTTATCCAGCTAGGACTGCGAAAACTTCAGAGGTCACTAAAACCCTTTCAAAGGGAAGAATTATTCCTAGGTTTGGAATTCCTTTAACTCTCCAAAGTAATAAAGGAACAGCTTTTGTTGCCAAAGTTATTCAAGAAATATTGCAAATTCTAGGAATTTATTGGAAGCTACATTTATCATGGACAACCCAGTCTTTGGAAAAAACTGAATAGAATTTTAAAGAAGACTCTTTCCAAAAATTGTCAAGAGAGTTAACTTGGTACAAAGTGTTATCCTTTGCCCTGCTGATAATTCAGGTGGCCCCCAAAAGTGAGCTAGCACTTAGCCCCTTTGAAATTTTATCTGGGAGACATTCCTAAGAGCTTCCAATCAAGGCTTTCCAAATGATCCTTTGCTCCCAGAAATGGAGGCTTGTTCGTATATAAAGCAGTTTGGTAATATGCTAATTATTAATAGGATTTCTGAGTTTACTTTCAACAGGCTCCAGTTTCCAATGGATATGCCCCTCCATCCCTTAAAGCCAGGAGACAAGGTACTGCTGAAAACTTGAAGGAAGCAGCATCTCAAAGATCAACTGAAACTACAGAGGATTGGCCCTTTTCCGGTGCTCCTGACAACTCACAAATTGGTCAAGCTAACAGGACTGACAATATGGGTTGATCATACTCAGGTAAAACTGGCTTCCTCTGAACTTAAACAAAGGAAGGAGTCAGATTGGTCTTGTGAGAACTTATGTGATCTTAGATTATTATTTCAGGCCAAGCCCACCAGCAGATAGAATGCATTGGAACCTTGAATTTAGAATTATAATTATTCTGTCATTCATGTCTTCCTTTGTCTGGAAGGACAATTCATTAGTCTGAATCTCTCAGACTTTTGCTTCTTCAGCTAATTTATTAAAATGTTGGCTATGTCACCCCAAACATCAGTCAGTCCCCAACCGTCATGATCCCTTCATTCAACCAGAGCACAGCTTTTCTGATGTCCCAAAATGTACTTTTGAATACATCTGAGATCCTAGTAGAGTTGTATATTGGGTAAGGCTCACTTGGTTAATGACTGGGGCTCAAAAACCTGCTTGTTTTTCCTTGGCCTCCCAATGGGATATCTGGTCCCTACAAATCCTCAGAATCACAGCAATGGTAAACAAGTATGTTTCCCTAATGGGGATCTATATGAAACACCCATAACCAAAATGTTAGACTCCACCCACCCAGACTACTGGGATGGATCTCCCCTAGATGGCTTTGACTTAACCACCTAAGATTCTTGGTTAAAAGAAGTAGCCTTGCAAACTTATCAGTCATATAACTCCATAACTTGTGCTCCAGATGGATATGTTTTTATATGTCAGTAACAAGGAGAGCCTTGACCTATATGTGCCTTAAAAAGGGAAATGATGGCCGATGTTTATAAAGATGTGTATTCCTTTTTCTATATATTATGACTCAGACATCAAACTCTGTTCTAGTTTCCTAAAATTGTTTTCATGGTCAACTAGGGGAATTCTGAATGGAGACTCCATCTGGGGAGCACCATGAAAGTATCTTCCAGGAGGAATCCTAGATGGGGATGGGTATTTCTTTGGGTATACTTTACTACCTTAGTAGATGTTGGCAGCTCAAAAACACATGCTTCAAAACCTTTCTATATGGGCCGGGCGCGGTGGCTCATGCCTGTAATCCTAGCTCTCTGGGAGGCCGAGGTGGGCGGATTGTTTGAGCTCAGGAGTTCGAAACCAGCCTGAGCAAGAGTGAGATCCTGTCTCTACTAAAATTAGAAAGAAATTAATTGGATAATTAAAAATATACAGAAAAAATTAGCTGGGCATGGTGGCACATGCCCATAGTCCCAGCTACTCAGGAGGCTGAGGCAGAAGGATTGCTTGAGCCCAGGAGTTTGAGGTTGCTGTGAGCTAGCATGCCGCCACGGCACTCTACTCCGGGCAAAAGAGTGAGACTCTGTCTCAAAAAAAAAAAAAAACCGAAAAAAAACCTTTCTATAAACTTGAGGACCATTGCTAATGAAACCACAGCTACAATAGCTGCCCAGCAGGAATCTTTAGACCCTTTAGTTTGAGTGGTTCTTGATAATCACATGGCTTTTGATTATATCTTAGCAGAACAAGGGGGGTGATGTTTATGTTACAGCTAATACCTCATGCTGCACATATATAAATACCTCAGCACAACTAGAAATGTATATTAATAAAATCAGACAGCAAGTTTCTTGGTAGCAACATGTTGGAGAGGAGGGACTGGAGCTGGGAGACTGGTTCTCAGAACTCTTCTTGGATTCCTCAGGGAATTTGCTTTGTTCTTTCTGGGATCCTAAAATTTGGTCTTTCTCTTTTAATAATTATTTTTCTAATTTAACTCACAGTGAATATATTAATCAAATTTGGGTTGAAATATTCTAAAACAATAGATAAAAGAACTCAGGTAATAATGTTGAAGACATCTAATCATCAACTTAAAACTCATGAGTACTTTTAGCAGCAGACCCAGCATTTTCATTCCTCATACCACAACTATGCTTTATTTCATTAGAAAGGAGCCAGAGAAATTGATGCTCTGATTTCCCACGATTGAGGATTGAATGAAGAGACAAGGGGAATTATAATCAGCTCCATGAACAAACACAAATGACATCCCCCCCCATAAACAAATTCCCTGTAACTTTCTTATGCTTTGGATTACCAGGCCTGTAACACTGAAGGATGAGAACATTATAGTCTTTCTGTTTAACTAACTCTTTTACCTTTTGAGTTGTCTCCCACAAACAACAGACTCTTTGCAGGATAGCAAAGCCAAGACTCACCATCCGTCAATAACCTGTGACTTCTGAATTAAACATCCTGCACACATTCCTTTCAACATAACCTGCTCCAATACACATATAAACAAACAAAAGCTAAGGAAATTCATCACTTCTAGGCCTGTCTTACAGAAATTGCTAAGGGAGTTCTTTAAGCTGAAACAAAAAGCTGCTAATTAGGAACACAAAAGTTACAAATAGTACACAGTTTAAAGGTATAAGTAATACAGAGTCATATTCAGAATACTCTAGAACTGTAATGGTGGCATATAAAGCAATTTATCCCCAGTATGGGGATTAGAAGACAGAACTATTAATAAGATATAGCTAAAATAAATTGTCAAGGGATGTGTATTAGAAAATGATGTAAATTCTAGCATCAAACACACAAGATATGGGGGCTGGGATAAAAGTGCAGTGTTGCATGCAATAAAAGTTAAATTGTTATCAGGTCGAAATAGACTATTATATATATATAAGACGCTCTATGAAAGCCTTATGGTAACCATAAACCAAGGATATCCAGTAGACATACTATGCAAAAGTTAGAAAGGATTCAAAGTATACCACCAGACCAAACTGTCAAATCACAAAAAAGACAAACAGCAGGAGAGAAAGAAACAGAGTCACCCCCCAAAAAGAGAAGAAAAGAAAACTGTCAACAAAAACAAAACGTCAGTAGAAATTCTTATTATCAATAATTACCTAAATGTAAGGAAATTAAATTAGCCAATAAAAAGACATAGAGTGGGTGCATGGATGAAAAATATAAGATTCAACTATATGATGCTTACAAGAGACTCGCTTCATCTTTAAAGACAAACATACTTCCATGAAGGGAGGGAAAATACATTTCATGCAAATAGAAACTGAAAGAGAATACGGGTAGCTGTGATATTTACATCAGCCAAAATATACTTCAAGTCAAAAACAGTAAAAAGAGTCAAAAATGGACATTATATCATGATAAAGGGGTAAATTTATTAAGAGAATATAACAACTATAAATATACATGAAATATTACACATTATATTCATAATCATAACACCATTTTGTATTGTATCTCATGAATAGATACAACTATAACTTATCAATTTACTAATTAAATTTTTTAAAAAATTAAATTAAGTTTAAAAAGTTTCAAGGCTACTCAATAAAAAATGGTTTCTATCTTTTTAAATCATATCTTCAATTAACATTACTGTGTATACTACTTTTCAAAAAAAATTAAACACACTGTAATATTTTAAAACTACTAAATAAAATGTAAAAAAAAAAATCCTCCCAAAATATCAGCAGTCTAGAAATAATTACCTTAACTTGATAAAGAACATCTACAATAGTTCTTAAGATCAGATCATATTTAATAGTGGAAGACTGAGTGCTTTTTTCCAAGACAATTCAGTCTATTTAACCATCCTTATTAAATAGTAAGGAGAGTTATAATTTCTCTAAGGCAAGGGGAAAAGAGTCTATTTATTGGAAATGCAGAAACAAAACTATCCTTATTTACAGATACTATGCTTGTCTATATAGCAACTTATAGGAAATTTACAGATTAAAAACACCTCCTGGAACTAAGTAAGATCAACAATGTCACAGGATGCAAAATCAACCCAGAAAAAATAATCACATTTCTATAAACTAACATTTGATACATGAAAATCAAATTACAAGCAAAATACTGTTTATAATAATTTAAATTGTGATTCTTATGTATACACTAAACAAAACACATAGATGATTTGCATTCTGAAAATTATAATATGCAAATTAAAAATAAAAGACCAAAATAAATGTAGAGATCTATAATTTTCATAGATTGGAATAATCAGCACAATAAATATATTAAATACATCAGTATTGATCTAGAGGTTATACCTCATATAAAAACTATCCCCAAAATCACACCTTTAAATTAAAATAAAAACTATTAAACTTTTTGGGGAAAATGAGAAAGACTTCAAGATATAGGGCTAGGCAAAAAGCTCTTACACTTGATTTCAAAAGCATAATGGATGAGAGGAAAAATTGATGATAAATCAGATCTCTCCAAAATTAAAAACATTTCTTCTTTGAAAGTTTAAACGAATGGGATGAAAAGACAAGTTACAGACTGGGAGAAAATATTTCCAATCCATATATATGACAAATGACTAGTATAGACTATATTAGGAATTCTCAAAGCTCAACAGTAAAAAAAAAAAAAATGAATGAATTAAAAAATGAACAACAAATATGAACAGACATTTCACCAAAGATTATATACAGAAAAATGAAAATTAAATAAAATTTGATACCATTTAACACTCATGATAAAAGCTAAATTTAAAAAAATCATGAAAAAACAAAATTCTGTGAGGATTTGAAGAAACTGAATCACTCATACATGACTAGTAAGAATATGAAATGATGCAGGCACTATGAAAACAGTTTGGCAGTTCCTACAATAGTAAAGATACAATTACCCATGATAGCATTTGCACTTTGGGGTATTTCTCAAAAAGAAATTGAAACTTAAGTTCACACAAAACTCTGCATGTGAATGTTCAGATCATCATTATTTGTAATATTCCAAAACCAGAACAAGGAAAAATATCCTTTGAAAGTGAAAAGTTAACAAACTCTGACACATATACGCCATGGAATAATATTTAGTTAGAAAAAAGAATGAATTATTGATACATGCAAATACTTGGATGACTCTCCTGGGAATTATGCTGAGGGAGGAAAACCAATTCCAAGAAGCACGTATTAATAATATATGATTCTATTTTTACAGTATTTTTGAAATATCAGCATTTGAGAAATAAAGGACAGATTAGTGGTTGCCAGAAATTATGAATGAGGCCCTGGAGTGAAGTGAGTATGGTTATAAAAAGGCAAAAAGAGGGATCCTTGTGGTGCTTAAACTTTTCAGTATCTTGATTGTAGTGGTGTGTACATGAGCCTACTTAAGTGATAAAATTGTTCAGAACTTACACACACACATACACTCACAAGAGTACAACTTGGAAATTTTAAATAAGATTAATGAATTGTATCATTGTCAATATACTGATTGCAATATTACACCAAAATTTTGAAAAATACTATCACTATGCAAAATTGAGCAAAGTCCAAAAGAAAAGATCTCTCTACATTGGTTCTTCTTTTTTTAAATTTTGAGATGAGGTTTTACCATGTTGCTCAGGCTGCCCTCACACTCTGGGCTCAATCAATCTTGCCACCTCAGCCTCCTGAGTAGTTGGGAATACAGTCATGTGCCACTGCACCCACCTTCTCTCTGTATTATTTTTCTAACAGGATGTGAATTTATAAATATCTTAATAAATATTTCAATGAATAACATCTATAGAAAAAGAGGGTAAACAGTGTAGAGTTTCTTTTCCTGCCATGTATCAAACAATTCTGTTTCCCAGAAATATAATCAGTTCTTTTTGCACTTCCACGGGTAGATTAAGAAAACAAAGTTGTATTTATATGTGTGTTTGCATAAAAACTTTGCACTACACTTAGCACCAGTAGCAGAATATATTTTTATATCTTAAAATTTTTATTTAAATCTTTCATAATGATATCCCTCTATTAATACATGTAGAAATTTCTTATTCTGTGTCTGTATGATATTTTATTTTATGGCTACATCATAATTTATTTATTCATCTCTTTGTTTTTAATATTTTTCTCTTAAAAAACAATGTTGCAAGAAATGACTTTGTGTAATTTATTTTATGCCTATAGCTGTATCAAGTATGTCTACAAGTTACATTTTTAGAAATAGAATGGTTTCATCCAAAGATACGTGCTTATATAATTTGTTAAGTGTTGCCATAGTATCCTTGAAGGTTAGATCAGTTCATACTGCCACCAAATATGTATGAATACTTTTATTTTTTTAATTTTTTTGTCAGAACAACATGAAATTAAACTTTCTTAATAATTACAAATCTAGTAGGAAAAAAATGATGTCTAGGTACAGAAACAACTGTATGACTTGTGAGATGATGAGTCGCAGCTGTTTTTTTTTTTAATTTAGTGCTCTTTTAATGATTCTTCCAACTAACACTGGCTAAGTCATTCAAGAATCATTATGAAAATTCTCACGAGTTGCCTAAAAATAAGAGTTATGAATTTATAGAATATTTTCATAAGAAGTTCAAGAATTTACAATCTGTAAATCAATAGTAGGATAATAGACCATAGTTATCAATATAAATAGAGATCCATCCTCGAAAAAGCATATTTCTTTCTCCAGACATAGCTTAATTATCAATATGAATCTTGTTTTTTCTATTATTATTATTATATTTTTATATATTTATATATTTTTCAAACTGTGGGCTAGACTCCAGCTATTTTTATAGTTTAGTCTTTAGGGCACACCATTTCCAGTAAATTACCTTACCAGAAACTCAGAATAGAGAGCAATCTGACACATATATAAATAATTTGGGTTGTGTATAAATTTGGGGATTTATTTACATTTCTAAATTGTTATAAACTTTAATAAGGTACAAAGAAAATTACTTGAAGCTAGTGCTCATGTTTAGAAATGAAGAAACTAGCATTAATAACTAAAAGTTGAAAGCCAACACAATGAAATGACTGATAATTACAGTAAGAGCCATATTTGAAACTCTTAATAATCTATAATCTAAAGAAATCATTTGACTTTCACAATGTATCATCCCATAAACTGCCATAATATGGCAGTCAATATTCTATTGGTGTATGAGTACTACTGAGCAGCATCGCATTCCCATGTGACGCTGTGGATAAGATACATTGCAGATCTAATTGGCTATGTCACTAATATACATCCGTTCTACTTGTTTACAGAGAATTTATTGGTGTCTGTCTTTACCTAATAGATAGTCTGTTTACTCAAAAAATAAACATGTTTTTAAAAAGTTAATGTCACAAAGTGTTGGAAATGTATATGTACTCCACTGCTGTCTGCATGTGAGTTAGAAAATGTCTATATGCTTGACAAAAATTTGCAGACAAGATGGAAAAAAAATCTTTCAGTCAGATGACGAGTTTACTATATTTTTTCTCTTCCATATGACAACTCAACTAGGTTACAGGACCACATGAAGATATTCTTTCTCAGACAGTGAGCACTGATTTAAGATAGAATTCATTTTTATTGGCCTAATATCATTTTTCTCTGTAACATTTCAATAACATCTTAGAAAACTTGTACTCCTAATGTAAGCAACTGAGAATGAATAAGGTAAATAGAAAAACAGTTATAAAAACACATCTTATTTTTTTGTAAAGAGAATATACTTTGATACATGTTAAAATATTTTCATAACTTCATCTTTACTGGAACAATTTTATGTAGTATTATTAAGCAAAAAATTTTGCACCAAATTTAAAAAATTATTTTAGATGCATGTGAACTTCATGTTGAGAAATGAATTAACTTACATGAGAGAATTTAGGTTTCAAATTGATTTCCACTAATGAATATAGGAATCTATTATAGATAAAAGACAGATGATATTAGATGTATAGATAGATAAGTAGATGATAGAAATCTACCTATCTATTTACATGCATGGATATATACATATGTGCATATACATATACACACACATATTTACAGAATCTATGTAAATTAAAATAATTATTAGCTTTTAAGGACATGGCAAATCATAAAATAGCACAAAATTTAATACTGAAAATTTGTTCAGTAGTGGCAGAAATGAAGTATACAGTTGGAAAATGAGCATCAGTTAATCATCCAAAGTTCAAATATTATTATTTCAAAAGTATGTTAAAATTTGACTATTTTAATTATTTTAATTACAGTTCCTTAAGCACTTGACAGGTATCGTGTATCTCTTTAGTTTCAAATCCTCACTTAATGCCGGATACCAGAAGTCAGAAGAAAAAGAGAAGTTGGTAAATTTTTGAGTGAGAAGTCTGTAAATTTTTGATTCAGAAGTCTGGCAAAACACAACATATAAATGCTGTGCAGGGAATATAAATAATGTGAAATTGTCTCCCATCTTTCTCATACATCTCTTCTTTCCTCAGCACCTCTCCCCTAAATCATAAAAGCCTGATCCTCTCTTAAATTCAGAGGAGTAATCAGGGGATGCCTAATTATGAAATCCCACTGAGACCATCAACAACCCAGATGCTTTTCCTGCCCCCTTCTTTTCCAGTTACCGTAAAATAATTCTCAACTGCAAAAATTGCAGATACCAGATGAAATCACTTTTTGTTAGATCCAAACAAACTAGAGCTGGGAGAGCATGAAGGGAGAGGACTCATGTTTACATGTCTGGGTTAAAGACTGTCTCAAGGACTTTCTAAAATAACTCCACAAACAGCTTTTTTGTTTCTTTAAGACTGCAGCAATTCAGATAAGATACTCTTGAAAGAATAGCTGCTCAGTAATGTCATCTCCACTAATGATCTGATGCCTTTCTGGCTTTCAGTCTGTAAAATCAATAACTCTGTTTCCAAGCAGCTTATGTGAACTTCTCCTGCCAGTAAAACTTCCCTTTATCCTCCTCTAATCAGACATATATACAGCTGGCCATAGCTGTGTATCTAGGTTTTATAATCCTCATTTCTAATTGTCAACTAAATTCAACATATTTGGAGATATTTGTATTGTGTTTTTTTTTGTTGTTGTTGTTGTTAACACAACTTAGGGGTAAATGACTTGGGACTATCTCCGATTTTCCTGATTCTTCTAGACCATGAATATAAATAGTTAAATAAAAATTGTCCATGTGCTGTAGAGGCTAAGATGTCCATATGTTGCAGAATAGAGAAGAATTTAGATTTCCCTTTGCACAAGATAGTATTCTTTTGCATATAAAGTTTATCGTCCAAATAGAAATCTGGCCTACCTTCAAAACTAAATATAGTCCTCTAAAACAAAATCTGTGTTTCTTAAATGTGGATTACCACCAATAGAAGAGAAATCTTGCGGAATGTTTGGTAAAAATGCAGACTTCTGAGGTTTACTTCAGGACTACAGAATTGGAATCTGAGACTGAGTAACAGATACACATTATTAACAACCAATCCTGGTGATTTATTTGAAGACTACTGATTTGAAGTAGAGTTTCCGAAAATGGAGAAACTCGAGTTCAAAATAATTAGATTATACAGGGTAAGTATTTATTTTATTAGTTTTGAATAATGGCATCAATTCTAGGAAGAAAGAAGTTCTGCTTTTTATGTGGAAGTTTTCTAAACATTTTACATGTGTTGCAGCAATGAAAATATATTCTCGGATTTCTGATTGTGAGGAGTGTAATTAACTCATGGTCTCAGATGCTGCATTCTGTAATTCATCATAGCACATATGAAAAAGCTACACTTCCATAGGCTTCTCTCAGACAATGACTAAATGTGGCAAGAATACTAAATAGGCCTGGAGAGACACAGGACACCGTGGATGAGTGAATTTGGCTTTAGCACTCCCCATTTACTTTGCCAAAATAATCATAGGACTGCAGCATAGTCTTCATAGCAGTGCGCCACAGTCTAAGACTATTCCTACCTGTCCTTTCCTCCTTCCTTCTCTCTTTTTCAAGCCTTAGACCTGAATTGCAGTCTGACAACATTCCTAGGATTCTCTGGCTATCTCCTCATTTATCCTTGGATATGTAATACTATTTTGGCATTAGTTTCTTAGAGGATCCAGTTAATTTAATCCTAAAATAAACTGATAAAAGAGTGTTATAATTATCTCTATTTTATAGAATAGGCAAATGTTATTTAAAAAAAACTTGCTCAATGTCAAAGATTTAGTAAATGATAGAGAAGATAGTCAAACTTAAAGTATCTGGCTTTGGAGTTTATGCCCTTAATGAATACACTACATTACAATTATTATTTGTCAATTAAAAAGAAATATTAACCTGGATGGAGCTGGAGCCCATTCTTCTAAGTGAAGTATCACAAGAATGTAAAAACGCCACATCTACTCACCATTAAATTGATACTAATTGATCAACACTAATGTGTGCATATGGAAAATAACATTCATAGGGTGTTGGGCAGGTGGGG